>JBBPMD010000857.1:0-12479 GCA_038090095.1 Zangia roseola | reverse complement strand
GCATGTTTCAGCTTATCAAAAGCTTCTTGGCATGATGTGCTCCAGTCGAACTTCTGATCCTTTTTGGTAAGGTCATGGAGCGGACGGGTGAATTTCGCATAGTCTTGGATAAAGCGACGATAGAAGTTTGCTAAGCCTAAGAATGAACGAATGTGCTTGATGGTTTTCAGAGTTGGCCATTCTAGTACAGCCTTGACTTTCTCCATATCCATCGAGATTCCTTCTGTTCCCACAATCATTCCTAAAAAGTCCACCTCCTTTACTTTAAAGTGGCACTTTTTGGGTTTGACAAAGAGATCGTTCTCTTTTAATCTCCGTAGGACTTCCAGAACTATTTTGTCGTGTTCTTCGGCATTATCCGTAGGTGTAAATATCATAAGGTCATCGATATAGACAACAACCACGCCTTCCATGTCGTTAAATAGATCGTTCATCATGGTTTGGAACATGGCGGGGGAGTTGCATAATCCGAAGTACATGACCAGGGGTTTGTAAGCACCCTTAAAGCAGACGAAGGCAGCTTTCCATTCATCACCTTCTTTGATGCGAACATTGTTGTATCCCCATCGAAGGTCCATCTTCGTAAATAGTTTTGCATGTTTTAATTTGTCTACAAGTTCGGAGATGAGCAGCAACAGGTAGTTGTTTTTGACCGTGTGCTCATTCAGGTATCTGTAATCCTGAACCATGCGCTTTTTGCCATCTTTCTTTGGGACAAAGACCATGGGGGAGGTTTGTTCTGATTTCAAGGGGTGTATGTAGCCTTTTGCTAGCTGATCCTCGATGAAAGCCGCAACCTCTTCTTGTTCGGTTGGGTTAAGTGGAATTAATCTTCCCTTCTTTGGTTTGATTGTGCCTTTGAGATCTATAGCGTGATCCCATGGCTTCCTAAGCGGCATGCGCTCTGACTCCTTTTTGCTAAAGACGGATAGATACTTGTGGTATTCCACGGGAACCAGTTCTTCCATGGTCTTTTCTGTTTTTGTTTCAAAAATAGAAGTTTGCATAGATCGAAGTTTCATCTCCGTGCCATATGTCCTTTCTTCCTCTTCTTCTTCTTCTATCAATGGGAACTCGCGTAATGCTACACGTGTTTGGGCACATTTTGAGGGTAACTTTCTTTTTGGTCCAGTCAATTTGGGGGTTGTGCGCCTTTAGCCAAGTATAGCCGATAATCATTTCATTTCGGCCTAAATTGGTCACTTCGGCGATCACTTTTTCCCTATGACCCTGGTATTCCATAATAAGTTCCACATCGTGCATGATGGATCCTGATGCGTTCTGCGTTCCATCGACATTGAAGACCCTGACTGGGTAAGGAAACGGTCAGAGTTTTAGTTTGTGCTTCTTGGCGAAGTCAGTGTGAATGAATATCGTATTCGCTCCGCTATCTAGAAGCACTTTTGCATGTAACATTATTCCTCCTTTCGGTCCTACGTGGACGTCCATGAGGAGTTTGTCCTGTATTATGGCCGATCGGATTCTTTTGTGAGTTTCTGGTGACTCCGTTTCATTATTTTTTTGGTTTTTGGTGAGAGAATGAAGCCCAGGTATGAAGCCCCTGGCACGCTCTGTGAGACGCTCTCCGGCTGTTTCTTCATAATTAAAGAGTTTATTGAAAGGTAGTTTATCCTCAATTTCGGAGGAGAAAGTTTCCATAATTTCCTCATCTAGAGGAGTGTATTGTCCATATACATTCTTTTTAGCCGTTCGGGTTTCCAGATTACCCGATTGGCTGCCTAATTTTTTGCTTCTGCAGCAAAGTGTGTGGCCATCTGTTCGTAAGTGAGGCCTCTTAATTTGGCGAAGGGGTCCGCTGGTACTTGTGACTCGGCTTTCACCTTTCCTTTTCCTTTTTTGTCGGAAATGGCCTTTTGGACCACTTCCTGTACTTCTTCGGCCATAAACCAGCCGTATTCTCCTTGGGTCACTCGGACCGATGTGCCCGCTTTTGAGCAGGTCGTCTTGTGGTTTCCATGCCATTTGCATTCGGCACAAACCAGTCTCTTCGGCTTTTTGCAGTCTTTGCCGAAATGACCTTCTTGGTCGCAGTTCCAGCATTTCCGTGGGGAGCTACCCCCCTTCTTTGGTGCAGCGTTAACCTTTCGGTCAACGTCCATGGCGTTGGGATCCCTTGGTCCCAATGGTCCCCTTGTGGTAAGGGCGAATGCCTCGTGTGCATTGCCGATTTCTTTTATTATGTCAAGGTACTCCTTGACCGTCTTCTTTTGCTTCCTTTCTTGGAAGATTTGTTCGATAATTTTCCTCAAGGTTGTCTTCTCGAGGGTGGCGATGCCTGGAATGTTTCCTTCTGAGCCATAGCCGTATGCCTTGTAGTAGAGGGACGACCATTTGATTATGTAGTCGTCTATCCTCGTATTTCCTTGTTTGAAGGCTTCAAGCTGGTTTCGAGCCCATACATCTTGGTTGATGGACTTGAAATAGCTGTCCATTTCAACCGTCATTCTTGCCCAGTTTACCCCGCTGAGGAGGGGCTTTGCTTCGTCGTTATCTTGATAGACCGGCGGGCCTTGGTCCATTAACATTTTGCCGAAGGTTCCGGCCTTGGGTCCTTCCAACTGTGAGAGCACGGCGAGGACAGCATCATATGATCTGGGTATGATCAGGTGCCTGTTGGCCGTGATCCATCTGGACATCTTGGTGAGCCACTGGTTGTATTTGGCAATTGTGCCATCGTACATCCCAGGGTCAGCAAAAATTTCCGCTTTGCCTTTAGTGGGTGAGGGTGCCCTCCTTGTCATTCGGAGGTCCTCTATTGTTTGCATAAGCGAGGCTATGCAGCATGCTGCTGCTGCCAAGCAATCGGTGCTTGATGTGTTTGTGTCGCCAATGTATTGTAGATCGAGGGCGAAGGAAGTTGCCATATTTGGGAAAAAGGGTAAAGGTGTATATATTTATTTGTATCTGTAGTTGGGTCTTTCTTTCGCTGCTCTGGGCCTCAAGGTTATCCCGTAATCTAACTGTAACTCCTCGTTGTATGGCCTGTAGATTTTAGGTGCAGGGTGGAATCATTTGCGTCTCTTGCAGGGACGATTCACCAACGGTGGTTCGGGAGTGTGGCGGAAGTGGGAAGGTGGATAGTAGGTGTTTGGATCGTTAGGTGATACGCCTCGTGGTTGGTGTCCGTTAAAGTCCCTGACTTCTTTGGGAGAGTTGAAACGGGAAGGAAGTGGGGTGAGAGGGGAGAGTGTGCGAAAGTAATGTGAGTCGCAAGAAGGCCACCTAAGCTGTGGTTCTTCTTCTTCTTCTTTGACTTCCGGTGTGGGAGTCCTTAGTGCGGGTAGGATGAGGATCTGTCTCAAGATCTCCTCTTCACTGTTACGAACGCACATCTAGCCCCTATCTTCTTCCAACCTTATGACACAAAACCAAAGACAAACACTCAAGTCTTCAATCCTCAAAGGTTTTAGACCAAACGCTTACATAATCATGCCTCATGTCAAGGCTGTTCTCGGAACTTGTTCCTATTGGCTGCCACAATAACACAGCCAATAACAGCATCCTTTAATATATCACAGATCCGATCATGGTTAGAAGTAGTACATGTTTCCATCAAGGAACACCCCTCTGCCACATCAATTATGACATGCCTCATTGCTACCTGATGCATCAGCATCAAGGTACCAAACCTTATGATCAGTCATCCATCATTCCTTATCGCCCAATGGAATTAATAGTAGGAATGGTACGACGCTTATGTAATAAATACACAGCCACATGTAAAGTAGTATATATACCTATGAATCAATGCCAGTAAACTCCATCAAAGTTTACTTGGCTTTCTACATCCAAACCACTTGACTGAGAACACTCTTCTCACACTCCACTTTACATTCAGCCTTTATCATTTGGTTGTTTGTTTCAGTGCAAATGTGGCAGCCAATAGGAACGAGTTCCGAGAACAGCCTTGGCATGAGGCATAATTACGTAAGCACTTGTGCTAGAACCGCATGAGGGCTGGTTCATTAAAGACTTGTGCGTTCATTGAAGCATAGGGTTGGAAGAAGATAGGGACAAGAGACGCGTTCGTAACAGATTTCATTTATCTAGATTGGATCTTCCATTTCTCTTGATCCAGATCTATCTTCCATTCCATCAACATGAGGCTCACTTCCATTCTACCCACATCCTCATGTTCCCCTCATGGATCACCTCACGGAATCCTCATGGCTGATACCTCGGACCTTTACGTATTATTGTATGACAGTGCACTTACCATACTTAGCTTAGCACTGCCATCCTGTAACAGTATTTAGGTTAGCACTGAGCGACCTTAAGTCCTCAGTTCTTTTATACTCAATCTCTTTCATCCAAGTACTCTTACTTGTGAAGATAAACAAAGCCTCTTCTTAGAGCACGTCCTCACATGATAGCTAGTGGTGGCCCTTGTGCCAGTAAACCCACAACATACCAAAGAGTCCCTATATCCGTACCCTACTCCGGATACTGGTTTGGTCTGTTTCAGGAACCTGTTACGAACACCTTCAAAACCCTTATCTTCTTCAACCCCTATGAACATTTTAACAGTCCAGTCTATCAAGACCAGACACTTATGTGATTTCTAACCTTTTGAAGTCACATGACCAACACATGTTTTGCCTCATGCAAAACCTATGCTTGGAATCAAACCCTATTGGCTGCCACACAATGAACAGCCTCCAGACATGTTGTCCAATAGGATATGTTCCAGATCACATGACCTACTTATCTATGACTCATTCACACAGCCTAATGAGGCAGTGTACTTCTCATGACTCACTATGACACTTAGCCAATAGTGTTAAGAACTCTTATCTATATCCTATACCCTAGACCAAATAGATACAAACAATGTATAGTAGTATATATACCATGAATGAACAGCCAGTAGACTTATCAAAGTTTACTTGGTTCTTTACACCTCATTCTGTTACAGAAAAGTGGCACTTTACCACCCCCATGTCTTTTTCTTTACTTCAAACCAATCTCACTTGCCAACCCCACCAGTATCCATTGTTCCACCCAGAACCTTCTGACCTGGAATCCTTCCTGACAGGATTCCTCCTGGTGTATTCTCACCATCCACCTCATGTTCTCCTATGCACTTGCAGTCGCTCTCCTTGTTGGGATCATCCTCAACCTTCTGCTCATCCTCTTGCTAGGAGCTGTCCTCCTCCTGACATACCTCCGATTCCTTGTCCTTGTCCTCACTGTGACAACCAGCTTCCTGACCATAAGGAACTCACTCTCTCAGTAGGGATATCATCCCCTTGCTCACCCCTGAGTCCTCCCTTCTCAGATCACCCCCTCCGACATTGTTATGAACATGCCTGTAAACCCTGTCTTCTTCAAAACCTATGAACAATCCCCTATTCATATGAACACTTATGACTTTTCTTACTTCCTCACTTTCTAGGTCACATGACTAACATGTGCCTACCTCATGTCAAGGCTATGTTCGGAAACCAATCCGATTGGCTGCCACACAAAGCACAGCCTATGGACTCATCATCCAATCGGATATGATCCACCTCACATGATCACCTCTTTATCTCGCACAGCATTAAAGGCTGTATGCTTTTCTTCTCTTCTATGACATTCCATGAGATTCCAACCAATGGTGGAATACTCTCTTATCTATGCACGGACCTCTATACCAAATAGATACAAACACATGTAGTAGTATAAATACCCATGAATCAGTGCCAGTTAACTCCATCAAAGTTTGCTTGGTTTTCTCACATCTCACTCCTGCCTGAGCACTCCAGTACTTCCTACTTCCACTAGTCATTTGCTCTTGCTTTAGAGTGTTTGCCTCAGACATTTCTCATAGACCATGATCAGTGATTTCCCTGATCCTAGATCTCTTCTACTGGAATGGTGCATTCCCTATCTGGTTATGTTTCCCTTTCTGTCAGATGGAACTCCGTCTTCCTTATTGAATACCCGGATCAGTACATCCCTGATCTCATGAACTCTATTCCTCTTTTAGATCACAGCCTCAATGGTGCTTCTTCTGATCTTGATGATCATCTCTCAACATCAAGGAACTCTGTGTTGAAGTTGTAGTGTAGTTGTAATATAGTATTACATAAGACAAGTCACATGACTTCCATGTATATATAACTCGCCCTGTAGCTGAGTTATAATAGGACTTTGAATCACTCTTGATCTCATACCACCACCATCAAATGTTAGCAAGCAATGTAAGTAACTCAACGCAACATTTTCCTACATAGCCCTTCGAACACTCTGTCTTCCATTTATGGAACCTTGCTTCTATCAGATCTAGTCTTCTCCTTCTCCTAGATCTCATCTGATCAATCTTAGATTGAACCTTCATCCACCTTAGGATGATCTCCTCTGCCTGCCGTCTCCTTTTGGCCTGCATGGACTCCCTTCTCCTTTGTTGCACTTACAACTTAGGATAGTTCTCTTTCTCGCAGTCACGATCCCCATTGACTGCTTTCCCTTTCCGGCCATACAGCCGCATCCCTTGTAGTATATAAAGCCTCAGTCTTGTACCTAGAGACCTCAGCTTAATCTACCCCCCACGAGGGTAGTGCCTAGTTCTTTCTCAAGTCTCTGAACCTCTGAGTTGTATCCGAGCTGGCCTTGTCAGTTATTGAGACCTCTTCTGCTGAGCACCTTCCTATGGTGTTTTTGAGACCTTCCCACTTCCACTATGATCTTTCCTCAAGTACTGTTCATGGACTTGTTGACACAAGAGCTAGACCCTACTCTTAGCACAACACATTCCTCTTGCCTTGAGTATATCAACGTTTCACTTCCACTAGTCCTTTCGCTCTTACTTAAGAGTGTCTGTTTAAGAATCTATCCAGAAAGAGAAAAGGAGAAAAGTTATAGCCACAGAGTTGATAGTAGGGTCAGCAAAGAGGCTGACCAAGACAGAACCTTAGGAAGCCAAGGGTTCCATGATACATTACATTACCTTTTTCCTCATCACATGCTTCATTTGAAAAATCCAAAACACTCTTAGTGAACAGAAACCAATCCCTATCCCATCACCCAAATTCAAAGAATACTTCACCTTTGAAGACAGCTACTTTGAAGAAGAAATCAAACCAGTAGTCACAGAGTTTAATGACTCTTATGAACAAGACCTAGCCACCTGGGGAAATGAGTGGAACCAAGAAGGAATTGACACTTGGGAACATCTCTGGGAAGAGAACATCAAAGAAGCTCTAAACGAGGAACAAGAAGCCAAAGAATCAGATAACAAATCAATCACATCTTATGTCAGACACTCAAAAGAAATAAATCTCTGGACAGGAAAGGTTGTATAAAAAGTAGCCGAATACCCCAGTGAAGAAACAGACAAAGAAGCCTCAGAAACCACTGTAACACCACACCATGTCTAACGCTGCACCAAACTCTGTTGACCAGGACATGGCAGATGTGAATAACAACTCAACACATATGGATGATAGATTTGTGGCCGCAATGAGAATAATCACTTCCCTAAGAGAAACCATCAATGATCTAAGGGCAAACAGAACCCCTTCTGCACCAAAAGGGAAAGCCGAGATCTTTGCTGATCCTGGAATGTATGATGGATCTATGGCCAAATATGATGAATGGATGACAAAAATGAACAGGTGGATCATGGCAAACTGACACCTAATAGTGGTGGAAAGCAAGGACACTATCTTAGCTGTTCTCTCACAATGTGAAGGACCAAAGGCTGGACTCTTTGCACAAATGATGATGACAAAAATGGAAGAACCCTCATTATACAACAAAGAAGGTCTCCTGGTATCTGGAGTAGACTGGAAGTACATGAAAGCAAACATGGAATCCTACTTCAAGTCAGTAAACCAAAATGACTGGGTGAGAGCCCAGCTTGAAACAATGAAACAAGGAGACAAACACATGGAGGACTTCATTATCAAATGGTCTGCCATGTACATGAAGGTGAATGTAGGAAACAAATATGGCATCACCCTAATTGAAAAGACCTTCTCTTCCAAAATTATGCATCAAATCTTTACAATACACACACACCCAGATAATGTAGAAGCATATCTGACACTTATCAAAGAGATTGGAAATGCATACAAAGCATTTTCATTATCACACAAGAAGGACCCCAATACCATGGATGTTGATAAAAAGATAAACAAGGCAACAAAGGAAAAGAAGGGGGGTAACACGCAAATACAAGCCATAAAGCAAGGCTATTACGCATGCAGTGGAGATCACATGATCAAAGATTGCACCAAACCCAAATGCAACGAGTGCAAATGGAAGGGCAATCACAAAAAGGGATGCAAGAAGGCAAGTGACCATAATGTACAGGTCACAAAATCAGATGATGGCTGGTTCTCCACCGAAGAAGTCAAAAAAGCAGGGTCTTCTAAAAAGGGCAAAGAAAAAGCCAAAACAACACCACAAGTACCCACAGACTCCTTCGCCAAATTACACAGAATGACATATGAACAAATGGCCACTCATTTCACTAAAGAATCAGAAAACTAGGAAGCCAATCTGGAAATCTGGACACCTGAATGGCTAAACAACCTATATATGGACAGTTCCCACCCCTAGAGGAGCAACCAATTATGGAAACCATTAGCACCTCCGAAATTGAGGATAAACTGCCTTTGTCTACTTTCAATTATGAAGAAAAGGCCAGAGAGCAACTCAATTCAGAGCATGCCAGGGGCATCATACCTGGGCTTAATTCTCTCAACAAAAACCAAAAACAGAATGAAAAAGAGGATCCAGTCCTCGACAAAAGAATCAGATCAGCCAATATAGCCAATGAAATCATTATGGATATTCACATCTGGCCAAAAGGATGAAAAGTCATACACACAAAAGCACTTCTAGACAGCGGAGCTAATATGATCTTCATGCATGAAGAATTCTGCCTGGAAGCACAACCTTGAACTCCAACCTCTCGAACGACCAATCAGAGTCTTCAACATAGACGGAACTCAAAATATGTCTGGTTTGATAATGCATGATATGGAAATCATAATGGAATATCAAGGTTACAGGGAAAAAGTGATTACTGAAATAACCAATCTAGGAAAAAATGAGATGATCCTGGGATATACTTGGCTAAAGGCGCATAACCCACATGTGAACTGGACTAAAGGAAAAGTCACCATACAGAAGTGTCCGAATATGTGCAGAGCCATGAAAGAATTCCTATCAATAGAAGAAGAAGAGGAAGAGGAAAGGAGTTACATTATGGAAACCAAGATTAGATCTATGGAAACATCAATCTTCAAAACAAAAACAGAAAAGACTGCGGAGGAACTGGTTCCCCTGGAATATCATGAATATCTATCCATATTCAGTAAAACAGAATCCAAACGCATGCCACTATGCAAACCTTGGGACCACACTATTGAACTTAAAGACACATTCAAACCCCAAAAAGGAAGGATAATCCCTCTAAACCTGACAGAACAAGAAGAAGTCATGGCGTTTATTGAGGATCAACTCAAGAAAGGATATATTTGTCCCTCCAAATCGGAACAGATATCACCCATGTTCTTTGTCCCAAAGAAGGATAGCAAAAAACACATGGTTCAGGATTACCAATACCTTGATGAACATATGGTCAAGAATAACTACCCCTTGCCATTAATTTCCAAGCTTGTTGACAAACTCAAACATGCCAAACTATTCATGAAAATAGACTTATGATGGGGATACAACAATGTTTACATCAAAGAAGGTGACAAGTGGAAAGCCACTTTCATCTGTTACAAGGGTGCTTACGAACCTCTTGTGATGTTCTTTGGACTATGCAATTCTCCTGCCACTTTTCAAACTATGATGAATGATCTCTTCAATGACATGGAAGGAGTCATGGTTGTCTATATTGATGACCTTATGATATTCACATCAACAGATAATGCCGAAGAACACGACAGAATCGTGTTGGAAGTTCTCAGATGCCTAAAAGAGAATGACCTCTTCGTAAAGCTGGAAAAGTGCCATTTCAAAGTCAAAGAAGTGGACTTTTTAGGAATGATCATAGGAACAGAAGGGATCTCTATGAACATGGAGAAAGTCAAAGCAGTACTAGAATGGTCCATTCCCAAAATCGTTCAACATGTTTGTTCTTTCCTAGGTTTAGCGAACTTCTATCACCACTTCATCCAAGATTATGCAAAATTTACACATCCCTTACATGACCTTACAAAAAAGGAAATGGTGCTCAAATGGACAATGACATGCCAAGAAGCCTTTGATAAATTAAAACATGCCTTTACCATAGCACCAATCCTTGCTTATCCAGATAACAATTGCAAATTTTACTTAGAGAGTGATGCATTGGATTACGCCACAGGGGCTGTATTATCTATCAAAAAAGATGGGATCTGGCATCCCATTGCCTATAACTCACACTCTATGACACCTGAAGAACGGAACTACCCGGTCGCTGACAAAGAAATGTTATTGGCTATCTGTTCCCTAGAATTATGGTGTCACTATCTAGAAGGCACAAAATATGAATTCAAGATATGGAATGACCACCAGAATCTCCAATGGTTCATGACAAGACAAGACCTAAATTGAAGACAAGCAAAATGGGCTCAATGCCTTTCCCGATTCAACTTTACATGGCATCACAAAGCAGGTGCTACCATGGGAAAAGCAGACACTCTGAGCCAAAGAGAAGATCATGCTGAAGGAATAGTCATCATTGACCCTGCCAAGATCAGAAACACAGTGGTCTTAATCTCTGACAACAGAGATGACATGTTATCCAAAATTCACGAAGCAACAATTCATCTTCCATCAAAATACATCAATGTCTTACAAGAAAAACAACATTATGAAATATCTGATAGAAGAGTACTCAAACAGGACGGACGAATATTTGTTCCTGAGTCACTCTGCATCGAGATTATGAAATTACACCATGATAAGCCCATAGCTGGACATCCTGGCTATGAGAAAACTTATGAACTTATCTCATGGTCATACACGTGGCCAGTTATGAAAAACTATGTCAAGAATTATGTCTCTAGATGCGAAACATGTGCAAGATCCAAGGATGGCAACAAAGTGCCACCCAGGAAACTCATACCTTTGGAAATCCCTGAGAAACCCTGGGAACACATATCCATGGATTTCATCACAGATCTACCCATGTCAAATGAATTCGACATGATTTTCACAATGGTTGATCGCTTCTCAAAAGAAGTCGAATTCACTCCATGCAACAAAACATGCACTTCACTTGACTTAGCAAAATTATATCTTTCCCACGTGTGGAAGCATCATGGAATTCCCACATCTATTGTCTCAGATCGCAGACCACAATTCACATCCACTCTTATGAAAGATCTATGCAACACCTTAAAAATAAATCAAAAATTATCTACAGCACATCACTCCCAAACAGACGGACAAATGGAACGTATCAATAGAGAAATAGGACAATACTTGAGGCTTTATTGTGCTGAAAACCAGGACACATGGTCCGACTGGCTCCCCATAGCCCAGTTTTCATACAATGCCAAGAAAAACATGTCATTGCAGAAAACTCCATTTGAAATCACACATTCCTATGCTCCTAGAATGGGAATTGAACAACGTAGTATGAAAGCACCAGCAGCTGAAGAATGGGCTGAAAATATGGAAAATATGCTAAAAGAAACACGTGCAAACTTAAAAGAAGCACAAGAACATATGAAAATACAGGCAGATAAACATCAAAGTGATGCCCCTGCTTATGTAAAAGGAGACAAGGTCTGCCACCGATAATCTGAGGTTGCCTCATGCATCCAAGAAGATGATGGAACACTGGATCAGTCCATATGAAATAACTGATATGAAAGGACCAAATGCAGTCGAACTCAGATTGTTGAAGTCTATGCGAATTCACCCAGTAGTCAACATCACACACATTAAACCATATAAGGAAAGGTTGCCAGGGCAGGATGCTGTAAGACTCAGACCTATCCTTGTTATGGAAGATTGTGAAGAGGAATACAAAGTCGATTACATCATTGATTCACGGATGAAGGGAAGATCCTTCGAATACCTAGTACACTGGAAGGGTTACACAGACGAAGATCGCACATGGGAAAAGAAATCGAATCTGATGAATACCCCACTGGCAACCGCTGAGTTTCATGAACAATACCCAGAAGTACCTCACCCCTTACAGATGTCATTCACAGACTTCAATGGTCTATTCACAAAAACACAAAACTTATGCAATGTCACAGAAGAAGATATACCATTTAATCGGTTAGATGAGTCAGGAGCCTCATCACAGGAGGGGGGTAGTGTTACAAACGCACCTCAAACCCCTATCTTCTTCACCTATGAATCATCTTTTACTTTTGACACTTCATTATTTTCCACTTTCTAGGTCACATGACTAGCATGTGCCTTGCCTCATGCAAAACCTATGTTTGGTAATCATTCCTATTGGCTGCCACTAGTGACAGGCCCAACCAATTGGATATGGTCCAAGACACTTC
>JBBPMD010000856.1:0-12503 GCA_038090095.1 Zangia roseola | reverse complement strand
AAACTGAACAAGTCAATCAAGAACTGGAAACCTACCTTCGTATCTTTTGTAATGGAAACCCTCACACTTGGGTTACCCTTCTCCCCATGGCAGAATTCTCCCACAACTCTGCTACTCATTCCGTCACTAAGCAGACACCATTCTTTCTCATGTTCAGATATGAACCAAAAGCATATCCCCCCCTTTTGGGGAAAACCTTCCTTCCTGCGCTAGAAAAACGAATGGAACTCCTCTCCTCCGCAAAAATGGAAGGAACGGAAGCCCATAAGAAGGCCCAACTCCTAATGAAGGAACACATTTCTACCAAATTTACTCCCTGGAAATCTGGAGATAAAGTTTGGCTAGAATCACGAAACCTCAAACTCTGATACCCCTCAAAAAAGCTAGCCCCTAGACAAGAAGGACCCTTTGAAATCTCGCAAGTAATTTCTCCAGTATCATATAGACTCCGACTTCCCCCAACATGGAAAATCCATGATGTATTCCATGCCTCATTGTTATCATCCTATCACGTGACTCCAGAACATGGTCCGAATTTCCAAAACCCTCCTCCGGAACTTATGGACACAGAAGAAGAATATGAAATAGACCAAATCTTATCCCATAGAGGGCCAAAGGGACGCCACCAATTCCTCATCCGTTGGAAGGGATATTCCACCGCTGAAAACACCTGGGAACCAGAATCCAATATATCCCATGCAGATGAAACACTCCTAGAATATAAAAACAGACATCCAAAAGACTTCTCCCTATCCAAATGAACCCCTCCACCATCTCCCTCAACCCCAGAACCCACCAATCTCTCCTATCCACATACAACATCATACCCCTCATACCCCAACAATTACCCACCACTGCTAGAAGAGCCTTCTATGTCTCCATCCTTGAGGAACCGGAGGCAACGTATGCATTGGAACATATACCAGCCTTCTCCCACCATTCCCTTCTCGTCGACCTTGCTATCCTCTTTAGAAACTATGCAACCATCCGACTCGCCCTCTCTAGACTTCCACCCACCACCCCCCCCCCAATCATTGCCACCACTACCCTCACTATCATTGCGATTAGAAACCAAATCCTTGACCTCCTTTGGAGTCAGGGACTTGAGAATTGCCTCCATCACCTCCCCGATGACATCGTCCAACCAAGACTCAGGAATGCCCTCATCCTCCTCTCAGACCCAGAATTCCTCAACTACTTCCCAGAGTTCAAGGAACACCCTATCTACCTCGATGCACAGTTCAGAGAATCAAGAAATCGAAGAAATGCTTCATTTCTTTGCACCAACCCTATTCCGTCCTCCCCCTTGACGATCCCCCCCTCCCCTCCCAGTTCCCCCACCTCGTCATTCCACTCCATACCCAATGGACCTTGTACCAGAACCCCTCCACATGAGGAACACCTACCAGGGCCTAGTGATAGACTCCCCACAGGATCACCACTGGGAAGTGGACGGTCGATTCCGGAATCACAATGCCATTCCCCTACACTCTCCACACTGGGAAGAGCAGTTGCGAACGACCTCATCCAATACATTGCCAGAACCCGTCTTACCTCTATGCCAACCCATACACTGGGGGAACCCTTGACCAGTGCATCCCATCCATCCACTACTACCTTCCCCCACAGGGTTCGTCCCACAAACTCAGTTAGAGGACATTGCGGTTGCCAGGGAAGACCTCACCCTTGAACCTACTACTGCTTTACCTGCGGAGATCCCTCCCATTTCTGCCCACAATGCCCCCAATACATCTGCCCCTACTGCTGCTCTGCTGCTCCTGGACACATCCAACGAGATTGTCCCCAGAAACCTTCCCTTCGAGAACAACTTGCCCCATCCCCTGACTGGGACAACGACAGCTATGACTATGACCCAAATGAGTATAATAGCGAGGCAGGGAGATCTTGTTGAGCCAGAGTCTCAACCTTACATGGAGGGTAATGTTACAGATAATCCAGATCCTCCGGAAGCGGAAACTACAGAAGTACCAATGGAACTTCCGGAACACTCTTGGCGAGCATCCCCTATGTCTTTTGACTCTTACTATGACAACATTACTCCTCTTTCCTTACCAGGAATGATCCTTTCCTACGGACCTCCTTCTGTGTCCCCCTTTTACTCTTTTGGACTCTCTCATTCCAACCTTCTTTGGGATACATTGACACATCCGCTTTCAGAACTTCCTGATGTATTAACTTCCTTATAAAGTACCTTTCCTTTCTTAGAAGCGGAACTCCGGTCCCCTTATGTCTGACCTCTCTTATATTCCTTTCTTGTCTCTAAAAGGACATCCTTCTCCTCTGTTGAGCTCTTTCGACTAGTTTCCCCATTTATCCACCCGAGTCCCTATAAATACCCGATGACCTGTACAATAGCTCCCCAGCTAGTTCTACGCAATACAAGTGTAGTTCTAAGACTCACTCCGAGCAACTTGGGAAGTTGTTATCGAGACTCCATCGTTCACCCTACCCTTCCGCCCGGAACCACCAAAGACTGTCTCAGTTCTACGCTTAGCATAACACTTACCCTCATACGCGAACCATATCAGGTTTGTTTGTCGATCTTCTACATTGAATTTCCTACTGACGACTTTCAGAGCAATATGATCAGTTCCAAGATGAGCGAGAACATCTGGAAGCCAATCCTCGCGCTTCAGACCTTCAGATAGGTGAGAACACATTCACATGGGGGACATTCCTCACGTATTTTCACAGATCCCGTCTTACTTGCGATTTTGAAGCAGCAGCCTGGCGAAGACGTTGTGCGCGTGTATCATCAATGCAACGGTTTCCCGTGTGCTCCTGCACCTGAACGGCTTCATATGGTCCACAACCAGCAACATTCCTCTGGGATTCCCGCTCAAAATCCAGCAAGCCAAGCACCACAACTTCCTCAACAAGGCTTTGAGTCCAGTGATGGTCCAACCACTGTGCCGACAATACCCAACGGCGAACTCACAGGTCCCCCGACAAAACTTCGCTCATATCCTCACAAGTTCCGCGAAGTCATAGAGCGTGCCAAGCTGATTGCACAATGCGATTCTGCAACGAAGGACCCTTTCCCCCCCCATCCTACATTCCTGGATATATTCAGCTGTGAGATCTTCAATGAAGCCCTCCAGGAGTGTAAGAACACACCGCCCAGTAAGCTTCTCGTGGAGTATTTCATGTTTGACTAACAGAGCACCCTACAGGATACTGGCCCAACTATCGCACCCAGCTTGGAGTTCTCATAAGTGTCTTTGAAGCCGTTATCGTCAAGCTAACAAATGTCTTAGTTATGGGAATCCCTGATGACATGGCGGTCAACCTTGAAAGCAAAGGCCCATGAGATCTTACCACAGTTCTATGACGTCGGAAACCATCGTACTGACACAGAGAATCAAATGCGATGTTGTGATTTGATCAAAGGTGCTACGTTCCTGAGGCACAGTACTGACAATGAGGTTTTTAAATAGTTCTTTTCACCTGCTTCGTACTAACTACCACCGTTTTAGGGATCTACAAATAACATGGCACATCCCGGCCTGACAAACTTAATTGTCGAGTTTTTCTATGGCCCATTGTCCCTCAATGTAGTTTTTCCTGAAGTTTTTTCCCATGAAGTGCCAAGAATTACTGTCTGTCTTGCCGCCACGGCGGTATGTTTGATACTGCCCCCTCTTCTCTTACTGACTCTTCTTCAGCTTTGTGCGGCCTTTGATGAGTATCTCCAAACCGGCATTTGGCAGGACCATCAATTCGAGTACGTGACATATTCAAAGGTTTTTGCAGGTTTCCTGGACCTACAGCATCAAATTGATCGAGATGCAAAGCATGCTACAAAAACCAAGAAACTGCGGATTGAGTGGGCCTCATCTAATAGGTTCGTCTGGATTTATTTTGGGTTACGTGCACACGTCGACCTGTTGTTTAGGACTGCAATCCAATTGCAATTTACAATCGCATTTAGTGACGAGTTTCACGTGGTTTCAGATTGATTGTTCCTGATGGTCGGTACTAGTAGTACATTAGGTCATATATATGTTGGATCTCGATTGCTGATATATTGGTGAAATGACTGGTGAATGCAATGTCTTATTTTGTCATTCATGTGCAAATGTGTGGAGAGCATCTGTGTGGACTGTCTAGGTGTTGGATCCAGGAGAGTTGAGTCTCAAGCATATTCATCTGTGCAGTCCTTGGTATGTCTCCAGATCTCTTCATTAGTGGGTAACTTCCTATAGTATCTGTCACACTATACAATTCCTTATAGCTCTGCACAGCCTAGGGTGGGTTTGCTGATGAAGGCGGCTTGGGTAGTGATAAAATTGATGACCTTGAGGTAACGAGGGAGCTCCGCTGGCACCCTCCCATCAAACTTGGGAGCACTGGGAGTGCCACGAAGCGGCATTCAAAACTGTTGGTGGGCCATAATGGTGATCGGACTATGTGGCAACGGCGGTAACGACAATTACAGAGTTGAGGGCGATGATGAAGGTGACGATGACGATGAAGTTGTGAGAGGGGATGGCAAGGTAGGCGATGGTGAAGAGAGGTACAATGGTGATGGGCTTGGATTTCCTGAGGGGCGATCCCCAGGAGAAGGGGGGGGGAAAAACTCCAATCTGAGGACTCGAGCGAAGTTAAAGGCGATGCGAACAGTGAAACATTGTCAGGTGCGTGGACAGGTGATGACTTGTGATAGGCACCAGGTATGAAAAATTCTTTGTCGGACGACACAGGCAACGGTGCCTGCAGCGGATGAACAAGTGGACTCGCAGATCTCGGTGGATCAGCTCGATTGCTATCTGATACGTCCACCTGATCACGCCCAGATGGATGTGGGTCAGTGAGAGGCAGCAACGAGAATGATGAGATGTTGGGGAGGTCTGACAAATTGTGACGCGCCCTGTCCGGTGATACTGACGTGAGCAACGGCGAGTCACCTGAGATGTCGAGATTCTGCAGTCCCGCAAGGACCAATTCGTAAGCGAGGTCTTGAGCATTGCAACAGGGATTGGGTCTGAGCCTTCTTCTATACGGCTCTGTGGAACCCCTCGCGGTGGGCTCCAGTTGAAAGATCCTAAGTGCACTTGGAGACCAAGCACACAGGTTAGTTTTGAGGCAAGAGGTTCGTCCCCAAGGGTTTTAGGGAGTGTTACGATCTGCATCGCAACATGATCCTACAGATCTCCCGATTTCATTTCATCTATATCCAGATCTTCCATTTCACTTCTTCCATTACAGATCCCGATACATCTTCCATTCCACCAACATGAGGCATCACTTCCATTCTGCCACTCCCTCATGTTCCCCTCATGTACGCCTCATGGTACAAGCATGGCCGTTACATCAGACCTATACGTATTATTGTATGACAGTGCACTTACCATACTTAGCCTTAGCACTGCCATCCTGTATACTATATAGTCTAGTCACTGTGGACCTTAAGTCCCCAGTTTTTACAATCTCATTCATCATCCCAAGTCTTCTGAACGACGACACTGAAGCACCACAGGAAGCACGCTCCACATTAGATGGTGGTGGCCCTTGGCCAGTAAACCCGCAACAAGCCCCTACGCGCCCCCGTATCCTACATCTCCCTTCTCGCTGTTCCCTGGATACTAGGCTTGTTTCAGGGAGAGGAGTACAGAAATGAAGGATACAGTCAACCAACCGAGCCAGCGCAAAGCTGGTCCGACGCTTGAAAACTAGGTCCGAAGGTAGAGAATGAGGTCCGAAGTCAATCGGACTAATCAACGGTTTGTTAAACCATGTGTGGGGACAATAACGAGACGACACTGACAATGACGCTGACAATGACGTGGGGCGAGGACCAGTTTTCTTGCTATGAGACAATGGGGAACGCAAGAGAGATCCAGAAGATACTTATTTCATATTCTGTCACATATTTTTATAGTCCGGGCATACCCAAGACTCGACAAGATTTGAAATAAGTGAAAATTAGTAACGGTTGTCGAAACGAATAAGTCATTGGTCAAAAAGGTCAATCAAACATCGAAACATACAGTGGCTCAAAAAACTGTCCCAATGTTTGCATGTTTTTTACTAAATGCAATAAAGCACAATGGCTGCTAATGGTTATCCAGATATGTAAGTGTATGAAATATAGTACTTACTCCTGGCCTTCTATTGAGCTAGGTCTCAAAGGATTCGGATATGATTGGATGAAATGGTAGTCATTTCAAAATGATCACTCATTGGGACAGTTTTTTGACTTTAAGTTTTGAGTACATATATTAGACTCTAGCATGTTGTGAAGTACTTGCATAAATTTGGCAATGGGTCTATTATGTCATCCTTATGTAATTATCATCATCTAGCATTGTATAAACCCTATCATTATATGATTACCTTCCCACCCTCATTATAGAACTCATCTTTGGCTCTCAAAGTGACTTTGTTGTCTCTTGGTCTTTCCTCCAGGAAAATAGCCTTCCAAACTGGTCTAGGCAAGTCTACGGTGTTCAGGATCCTTCAGAAAATACAGCCATACAAGCCTAGACATCTTGGTAGATATCCTTTAAAATTTTCATCTATCAACAAAAGGACTATTGTTCAATATATTATTGTTGGCAAGGGCAAAAATGCTGGACAGGCCACTAAATTCATCAATGCCATTCTTGACACTCCTGTCTGCCCTCAGACAATCAGGAATACCCTCAAAGAAGCCTCTTTAAAAGCTGTGGTGAAGAATAATAAAATCTTCTTTCTAAGAGTCATAAGAAAAGATAGTTAGTCTTTGTTCTCAAGTACCAATATTGGACTGTGGAGGATTGGAAGAGGGCCACATGCTCAAATGGGACCAAGATTAATAAAATTAGATCAGATGGGCAAGAACATATGTAGAAAATGACAACAGAAGGTTTGATTGTTATAGAGGTCCAAGATATAGTTGATGGTATGAAGCTGTATTAGGTAAAATATAATAGGAGTTTTGAGTGATTCTTAGGGAAAGATAGGTACTGAGCAGTACATGACAATCTTGGGGCAAGGGTTGCCAGAAATCATAGAGCAATTTGAAATTTCACAAGATGACATTATTTTTCAATAAGATAGTGATACTAAAAGTACCTCTAGAAAAGCTCAGACATAGTTTGAAGAATAAGGAATTAGGCTTTTGGATTGGTCTACACAGTCTCCAGATCTCAATCTCATTGAACATACTTGGAATCCCCTCCAGAGACACCTTTCAGCTTATGAAAGTGCTCCTAAAGGAGTTCATCAATTATGGGAGAGGCTAGTAGAGGAGTGGGGAAGATTTCTATAGAAGAGTATCAAAATTGGACTTAAAGTATGCCTAGAAGATTTGGAGCAGTTATCAAGGCCAAAGGGGGTCATACCAAGTACTAGATACCTAGATTTGTATAAAGTCAAAAAACTGTCCCAATGAGTGATGATTTTGAAATGACTATTATTTCATCAGATCATATTCGAATCCTTTGAGACCTAGCCCAATAGAGAGCCAGGAGTAGGTACTATATTTCATACACTTACATATTTGGGGTGGGGTTAGTAGTTATTGTGCTTTATTGCATTTAGTGAAAAACATGCAAACATTGGGACAGTTTTTTGAGCCACTGTAACAAATACGATCGTGACGAAGTCATCTGTGTGTGTCCGAGGTAGTCGTAAGGTCAAATAAATGCTAAGTGTGAAAATTAGGTCTGTGGACTAACGCGGACATAAAAACGAGTAAAGCGGATCAATGTAAACGCAGTAAAAGAAAGTCCTTCGAGTCGGGGAAGTGTACGAGACGTACCAATGACTTTCTGGGGCAGTCATAGACGCAGGATATAGTCGATTTCGGTAGTAGGGAGTTCTGCTCCTCTACATCGGGCAAGCCTGCTTTAAGTTCTCCTTTGTCTGACATTTCTTCTTCGTCTTCTGAGTCTGTTTTGAACTGTTCGAGTTCCTCTTCTGGTGACACAGGGATGGGGGAGTAGGTTCTGGTTTCAGGAGTTTGTTCTGGTCCTGGTAGTGAGATCTCAGAATCCTGGAGATTTCTGGTGGCGGTGGTTGGGCTTGGGTGAGAGGGAGGTTGGAGTCGTCAGGGAGGAATGTTGGGTGATTGGTAGGGGTTGGCCCAGGGGAGGGAGGTAGTTGGTGTGGCAGAAGGTTCTTCTTCGCTGTCAGATGTGACATGGAGGTTTGCTAGATTGATTCTTCTCGTTGTGAGAGGTTGTCTCGCCTTTCTGCAACAGTGGCAGGGGCGGAAAGAGAGCTAGTTCTTTTGTTACGCTAAGCATAGAACTGAGACAATCTTTGGGGGTTCCGGTCAGAAGGTTCCGGGCGGAACGGTAGGATGAACGATAGAGTCTTGATAACAACTTCCTAAGTTGCTTGGAGTGAGTCTTAGAACTACACTTGTATTGCGTAGAACTAGCTAGGGAGCTATTGTACAGGTCATCAGGTATTTATAGGAACTTGGATGGATAAATGGGGGAACTAGTCGAAAGAGCTCGACGGAGGAGAAGGATGTCTTTAGAGACAAGAAGGGAACATAAGAGAGGTCAGACATAAGGGGAACGGAGTTCTGCTTCTAAGAAAGGAAAGGTACTTTATAAGGAAGTTAACACATCAGGAAGTTCTGAAAGTGGATGTGTCAATGTATCCCAATGATGATTGGAATGGGAGAGCCCAAAGGAGTAGAAGGGAGATACAGAAGGAGGTCCGTAGGAAAGGATCATTCCTGGTAAGGAAAGAGGAGTGATGTTGTCATAGTAAGAGTCAAAAGACATAGGGGATGCTCACCAAGAGTGTTCCGGAAGTTCCGTTGGTACTTCCATAGTTTCCGCTTCCAGAGGATCCGGATTTTCTGTAACACGCGTGAGCCTGTGATGAGCTTGAGTGAGCTTGCAACGCTTGCAGTATGTACTGCAAGTTATTGTTATCGTCAGTGATTGGGATCAGTACTTGGTGTTGCAAAAGTCTGGCAGGAGTCCTGGCAACAGTGGTATTGCATCATTGCAAGAGTGGAGCAGAAGAAGTGATTATGCAAGCTTGTGATGGATGAGATATTGCAAAATGGTGTTGTACAGCATCATAGTAGAATGTCTTGCAAATACAATGTGTCAAACAGAATGAATTGCAAACATTCACGACTGTATTTCTTATCCATCGTTCGTGCAAATATTTGCGTACAGTAATATTAGGATTGTTCTGCAATATTCTAACACTATCGCCTCCTTCGACAACCTCGAAAGACTGTGTTTCGAACTTACCAAGAGGTAGTGTGCAAAAGTAATTACAATTTTCATATCTGCAAGTCACTGTCAGAAAACGTAGATTGGACAGGTTTTGTTGAACAATAGAGAGGCAGAGGCCTACTCTAGGTCACTTACCTGGTTCAGCGAACTGGTGACTTAGCACGTAGTGGTTGATAGTCAAGAGTGATTTTTTAAACTCAGTCAGGGTTGACTGATTTATATATGACAAGTACAAACAGATTATGTAATACTAGTTGTCATGTGATAAGTACTATCTAAGTATATCTACTATGTATGTAGTTTGTACTTTCAACACTCCCCCTTGCTTTGTGTACGGAGACACTTAAGCATAGATAAGGACTTTCACACTGGCATCAAGCCGGTGAGTAGAATTCCAAACCAAGTTGTGAGCGAAATTTCTCAAACTTGATATGTCCGAGGTTCTTAGTGAACATATCAGCTGGATTGTCATCTCCAGGGATAAATAGTAGCTCTACTTGTTTGAACACCATCACTGCATCGCGTACAAAGTGGTAGCAAATGTGAATGTGTTTGGAACGTTTCTCAGTGACTGGATTCTGTGCTATGAATAGTGATCCTTGATTGTCACCACAGATCGGGATTGGTTTTAGATGGTATCCAAGTTCTTCCATCATCTGGTGTACCCAAACAGCTTGGCGAGAACAGTTGCTCAAAGCCATATACTCAGCTTCAGTTGAAGAGAGTGCAGTAGTCTTTTGTAAATGTGAATTCCAAAGGAAAACACCATCAGCAAGTTTCATATAGAAACCTGTCTGGGAGTGACCGGTTATTTTATTCTGACCCCAATCTGAGTCAAAACAAAAATAGAAAAGACTGCAGAAGAATTGGTACCCACAGAATATCATGAATACCTCCATGTTTTCTCTAAAAAGGAATCTGATGTTATGAATGCACATTCATACCATGATCTCCCGATCGCATCTCCTGATCTCATCTTCCATTCTTATCGTGGCAGATCTTATCAATCTCTGATACTCCTATATCTTAGATCTAGCCACATACATGAGGCCTCCTATTAGCCACATCCTCATGTTGTACTCATGGATCACCTCACAGTATCCTCATGTGCCGATACCTCGGACACTTACGTATTATAGTATGACTGTGCCTCTTTCCATACTTAGTATTAGCATAGCCATCATGTATCGTATATAAGCTAGTCACTGTGGACCTTAAGTCCTCAGTTTTTTTATACTCAATCTCTTTCGCCCAAGTAGTCAGTGCACACTTGTGAAGTCAACCCATAGTCAGTTATTGCTATACGCAGTCCCCTCCATTGGAAGCTAGTGGTGGCCCTTGGCCAGTAAACCCACAACACACCTACGAGTCCCTTATCCTGCCCCGTACACGGATACTGGATTAGGTCTGTTTCATCCGAATGCATGCCATTGCATAAACCATGAGATCATGCTACAGATCTCAAAGACACATTCAAACCAAGAAAGGGAAGATTAATTCTGCTAAACCCCACTGAACAAGAAGAGGTTGTGGCTTTCATCGAAGATCAGCTGGCGAAAGGTTACATACACCCTTCGAAATCAGAACAAACTTCCCCCATGTTCTTTGTTCCAAAGAAAGATGGCAAGCAGCGCATGGTTCAGGATTACCAATATCTAAACGAACACACGGTCAAGAATAACTATCCCTTGCCATTAATTTCGGAGCTTGTTGACAAGCTCAAACATGCAAAACTATTTACAAAATGGACTTACATTGGGGATACAACAATGTTCGCATCAAAGAGGGCAACAAATGGAAAGCTGCCTTCGTCTGCTACAAGGGTGCTTACGAACCTCTTGTAATGTACTTCGGATTATGCAACTCCCCAGCCACATTCCAGACCATGATGAATGACCTGTTCAATGACATGGAAGGTGTGGTCATTGTCTACATCCATGACCTTATGATATTTATGTCAACGGATAATGCTGAAGAACATGACAAAATCGTGTTAGAAGTACTACAGAGATTAAAATAAAATGATCTCTTCGTCAAACCAGAGAAGTGCAGCTTCAAAGTCAAGGAAGTTGACTTCCTCAGAATGATTGTAGGAACAGACGGAATCTCAATGGACATGGAAAAGGTCAAAGCAGTACTAGAATGGCCAATTCTCAAAACTGTCAAACACATTCGCTCATTCTTAGGCTTAGCAAACTTCTATTGTCACTTTATCCAAGATTATGCAAAATTCACATGTCCTTTACATGACCTGACCACAAAGGATCAGAAGTTCGAATGGACACCCCTATGTCAAGAAGCTTTTGATAAACTAAAACATGCTTTCACCATGGCACCTATCCTCGCTTATCCAGACAACGATTGCAAATTCCGCTTAGAAAGCAATGCATCGGATTGTGTGACAGGAGCAGTGCTTTCTATCGAAAAAGAAGGAGTTTGGCACCCCATGGCCTATAACTCACACTCTATGACCCCTGAAGAACGGAACTATCCGGTAGCAGATAAAGAAATGCTATTGGCTATATGATCTTTGGAATTATGGCGACACTACCTAGAAGGTGCAAAATATGAATTCAAGATCGGGAATGACCACCAGAATCTCAAATAGTTTATGACAAGACAAGACCTGAATAGGAGACAGGCAAGATGGGCGCAATACCTATCTTGTTTAAACTTCACATGGCACCACAAGCCTGGAACGAGTATGGGAAAAGCAGATGCATTAAGCCGAAGAGAAGATCACACTGAAGGAATCGAAGACAACAACAAAGGAATCTTAGTCATGGACCCTGCCAAGATCAGACGCACAGTGGTTCAGATCTCCAATATAGGAGACGAGATACTAGTTTGAATCCGAGAAGAAACAGTACTTCTCCCATCAGGCTATGTTAAATCACTCCAAGAAAAACAAGGTTATGAAATCTCCGATAGAAAAGTTCTAGAAAGGAAAGGATGAATCCTCGTTCCTGAAACCCTACGAACAGAAATCATAAAAACATCTCATGACATACCTGTAGCCAGACACCCCGGTTATGAAAAAACCTATGAAATCCTCACATGGTCATACACATGGCCCTCTATGAAGGAACAAATAAAGAATTATGTCTCATGGTGCGAGACTTGCACTAGAAGCAAGACGGGCAATAAAGCCCCTGCCAGGAAACTGTTGAAGTTGTAGTGTAGTCGTAGTGTAATATTACATAAGACAAGTCACATGACTTCCATGTATATATAACTCGCCCTGTAGCTGAGTTATAATAGGACTTTGAATCACTCTTGATCTCATACCAC
>JBBPMD010000855.1:0-12580 GCA_038090095.1 Zangia roseola | reverse complement strand
TCTAACTGGTGATTGGCTAGTCCCCCTCGATGGTTTTGAACGAACTAGATGTTTTCCCACGGCACGACGCACGACTCATACCGGTGGACCGGCAAACGCGAAGGGCTGTGTATTCACTACAAGGTTGGCACGTAAAGTGCACGCGCTCCACGGTTTGCTGTGCGAGTGACTTCCGCTCAAGCACTCAAGATCATGATCACATACCTGCAGTATTATCGGAGCGCTGGCGGAGTCTTTTCATTGTTTCCCAGCCTCAAGAAAAGCATCCATGAATCCCGGCAACATGATCGTGTTGTTTGTGACGAGAGAAATCCATTACCTCTCTTCCACCGCGTCGCATTTAGTGCGTATTCGTTTCACTTCGGGTCTTATTAATAATCACCTACCATGCAGCGAACTTGCTAGCTCCCTTTCCTTCACCCCTTTCCCGGTACTAAGATATACTATCATACGCTCAGGAAACTTAGTCGTGGAGGTAACTTTAAATTCTAGTGTTGGTTCTTCGGTCTATGGAAGCAAGAACCCGGAATTGCACGTCAGATTTTATCCCATCTCTCGGAAACTCCAGACAGTCGTTCAAAAAAAGAAAGCGTACTTTGCCTGTAATCCAGACTGCTCGTTCAGTTTCGAAGAGATGCATAGTTAACAGTAAGTTGAATAAACCTCACTCTGGCTCACTGAGAAGGTAGCACCCGGCGAGTCACAGTGGTGAATATTCCTTTACTCGACTTACCGCCTTACGACCCGGTATTGGTAGTTTATGTGGACGACCATGATTCTCATAATTCACAGTGGAGCGGGGGGACCATATAAGTTACCAGCAGCAGGTATCTAGTTAGCTTACGAATTATCTTGATCCGTGGACACACGTGACCCGCAAAGCTTTGTGCTTTGTTCGTCACTCGCGATGATCGTATCCGTGTTTGGCCCTCCTTGTACTCGGCCAGTTTTCCGTCTTTTCATTTCCTCCTTCAACCCTTTGCACAAGTAGAATCGCCTCAAAATGTCAAACTTATGGAGGCAGAGACGTTGCTAGAACGTGCTGAGGTTGATCTTGCACAGGGAAGCTCAAGTTCGTGGTTTAGCGGGTAGTGCGCAACGTTTATATTCGTGTGCGTTGACGAAAATCCATAGACGGAACCATCGCGCTACTTGCATCGATGCCTTGCGTTTGCGCTCGTGCGTTAGACCAGAATTCGAGAGGCGATAATCCACTTCGTCAAGGGCACCATTGATCTGAGCATCCTTCTGTCTTACTTCGACGAACTGCAACCTGCTTTATTCAACGATTTCCCGAGTAACACGAGGGATCTTGCCACAACCGTACAAGGTGTCTCGCAAGACTTTGTCGAAGTCGAGATCTAGGATGCATTGGATAATATATGCATGACTCCGTCTGAGCCATCTGCCGGCCAAGACCTTATGGTGCTCGAAAGCACGTTTGAGGTTCTGCGAGATGAAGGCGCGATTGTTGAAGAAGCTGTGAGTGATGATGATGAGGGTAGGAAGGGCGACGATGGCGTTGGGAGGAGCTTCGATGAGAAGGTGATAGTGCACAGTGGAGTTGAAGGTCCTGACGTGGTGAACGTCCATTGCATGGTGAAACCTGATTGACCCAAACCCCGAACTTGACCTATTTCACGTCCCTGCCGTCCACTAGGTTGCCGCGGTGGTGGTTTTTAACGCCCTACGACCCAAGAACAAGGTAGGTATGTCGTTTCTTCCTATGCTCGTTACGTTTCCTGTCCTGAACCGCGATACCCATAGGTGATTTACCAACCCAAAGTCAAATACCACGTCGGTGATAAGTCACCACCTCGCATATCCGGCTCTCTTTGGATGGCTACCACCGCTCTACCGTATGAGAGAACCTGTTAGGCTTGCTTGTCCTGAAATCATAGGCTTGGAGGTGCATGTACATCTATTTTTGTGCTCGTCGACCTTAGTAAGGTATTGGACTGCCATTCTATACAGATAAGTCGCAGTGAGCGAAGTGGTGTTATTCTGAGCACCGCAATTCCTACACTCGTGAAGCCACTTTCTTTAGACAGCATCGTAGGGCTGACTCGGGCCGGATACATGTAAGTATCACCGACGGTCAATCAGAACCTTCATCACACTTGCTCAGTATTTAATAAGCAAATCCATGACCTCTAGTTTCTCGCTAGCATTGATACACGTCATCAATTCTTCCCCCGCCAATGCGCAAACACATCATTCCTCTAAGCTCTGACCGAGTCCCAACCTGTTCATGTTCTCTCGTTCTGGTGAAGCATGCGGTGCTGGTGAGTCGGTTGTCTTGCGGGTGTTCAGATCTTCGACATGCTCTCTCGTGCCTTTTTATATATATCAGGACTCAACAAATATATTGACACCCGATTTGTACGACTGTCACAGTATCCTGCCCCAAACAGTGCGAAATGATTTCAAACATTGGTCAGTGCTACAGTATGGTAGATGGGTAATCAATCTAATCGAGCATAACAACAGCATCCAGCCAAATAATGCAAATGATAAGGCATAATTGGCAAGCGGTTGGTACCAGGCCATTGCTGAGATCTGAGACGCTTTGGGTCAGACAGGAATCGTTAATGAACGTAGCCGAGGACCGGTAGAGTTTGCCTTCCGACATCGCACTGGCATCCTGCAGGCCGCATGTCAGTGGGGTTGTGAGAGCACGTGTGCACTGCCCAGTTAACGATCCAGTGATGTCAGAGTAGAGCCTCGCGAGCGGAACAGTGAGGGAGTCCATTGACTACACTCACTAGGACAAGTGAAAATATGGGAATTTAGTAGATGTTTATCTTGCCAACCTACGACTATATTTCTCGATTGTACTACTTGCTACGAGACGTGGAACGCAGCCTCGAGGTGTTGGAGTAGCTGTGATTCGAATTTGACCAATGTCGCTGACGTAAGCCACGAACCCACCCGAGCTCAATACCGGAACAGCAGGCAGCCTTCATGTATTAAGCCCTCATGAACCTGACGAGTGACGACGAGCGAAATTGGGCGTTATTCAGAGAACGTAGCCTCCAGCCGGGAGGGTTCGGAGAGGACAGGGCCAGAATATGGTTTGCGCATCAAGTCCAGACTACCTTACTTCAAGCCATGCTGACAGAAGGACTCTAGGCCGGCTTTGCTCGGTGCACAACCGCTCTCCGATCCGCCGCCATACTCAGAGACGGACAGTACGAGTATAAATGGGAATTCGATGGAAGAAGGGGTAGATGACTCAGTGGAAGACCCTCATTCAGACGAACGTCAAATCAAGCTGGACACAGATCGCAGCTTCGTGTTATACCCGGGAGGTACGGCGTGATACCGTCCACATTTCATACTATGTTCGCTACGTTTCCGTTATCTAGAGTCTGGCACTACGCCCGCACGGGATGCACTTCAAAACGATTTACATGGACTCCTCGTGTCGCTGTTCCGCAAACGTCGCTCGCTCCACTACTTTCAGGGCTTCCACGATATCATGACCGTCCTCTTTCTCACATTGCCACGGCCACTTCACCTCGTGTGTGCCGAAAAGATGGCGCTTCATCGTGTGAGAGATGCAATGGGAGTAGGGCTTGAGCCAGTACTTGGGTTATTGAGGTGAGATCCCAGAGGAATTGTCTATGTTGACTCGTTGTCAATATATTGCGCTAGAATACTCAGAAATTTACTACGGGTTGCGGATCCCACGTACGCCAAGCTCCTTGAAAAGTCCGTAGCCTCGGGATCTCCCTCGTTTATCCTGTTTACATATACTTTTGTCGGTTTTTAGTACTTCCCCACTCCCTTACCATGCACTCTCTCATCTCCTCACACTCTTCTCCCACGACGTTCCCACCCTTCCTCTCATCCAACATGTATGGGATTTTCTCCTATCGCGGGAACCGATTGTTGTGGTCTGGCTTGCTGCTGCCGTGAGTATGATCACAAATCGAACGATCACTTGATTTTGGGTCGTTCTAACACTACATATAGTTCATTCTGCACCGTAAACCGTCCGTCTGTTTGCTTGCAGAACAAGACGAAGATGGGATGGTCCACTCTTTGCTGGGAGGAGTACCGCCCCTGGTTGACAGTGAGATGGAAATATATCACACAGACTACGATGATTTGGGCAGAGTCACTGAAGCAGAGCCTTCCGCAGAGAATGTGATGGCCTGTGAGCAGTCCAGCGTGGGCACTCCGGACAGCAGTGACCTGGCCATACACGGACAGCCATTTACGCCCCGCAATTCGTCCACGGGAGACGAAGATGAACTTAATGAAACTGGAGTCCCATCAGACGTCATCCAGGGAGCTAGCGAGCTTCCGACCAACAGCTCTAGTTCGGGCATCCAGCCAACTTTTCTTCCAGAAACGCTAGACCAAGATCCTGTAGATGGTCCGATCCTCTCAACCTTAGAATTAGCCTTGTCGACACCATTACCTGACTCGCGACCAGTTTCGCCTACCCCTTCACCTAGGCCGTCTTCGCCTGTGCAGTCATCTACGTCATTGGCCCAAGAAGTATGTGTCGGTTCCCTCGGCCATTCGCCACCGACTCCTGAACGTGTGTCACATTCACGTTCATCCTCAGGCCTTACTCCTTCTCCGATCCAGATCCCTACTATAGTGAACGGATCCACGTCGTACTCTCACAAGCCAAGCAAACCCAGAATCAAACCTGCGCCACTTTCCCTCACATACCTTCTCCGTCAAGCCGATGACCTCTTGACCGCGTACCCACCTTCCCACCCTTCTCTCCGCATCACCGAGATCATGGGACCGGATAGTGTTATGCGGACATGGCAACCTATACCGCTCACCACCAATGGTCCCGCTTCCATACCCGAAAAACATCCTTACGACGCAAGGGATGACTATCTGGAGACGCTTGTCAACTCCTCACAAATTGTCCTACCCTCACCACCGCCTTCGCCCAGTCTGAGTCCGCGTCTCCCAGGGAAGAAAATAAAAGTATCACCGAAAACACCCAGCAGAGCACTCTTCGATCCGCGTAGGCTTGGCCGACGTCTTGGTGTACTCACACCTGCGGAGCGTAGAGTGTTGTTCATGGGTGCATTACTCGTAGTCGGGGCTGCGGTGGCTTTAAGATCCAGTAGACTCCCCTGTGTGGACGGTATCGTCAAGGCGAGTGGAGGAGAAACGGTGAAACGATTGTGGAATGGTAAATGGACGTTGTTATCATCTGTGGTTGCTGCGTGGGGGCGAGGATTACCATAGTATCTGGGTTATTTTTCCTGATTTCAATACGGTACCGCGGAACTTTCTACGGATATGTATGCTCTCTTCTCTGAACATACGTGACTCGGATGGCATTAATCTTTCTACGGCACAACTGACTCATGGCATCCTGCCTCTTAGGGGGCCTTATCAAATCTAATTAACAGCAATACTCTCAAGTTCAAGTCACAGCACGAGAACCTGGTGTGGAGTGTGCATCGAGGCTTGAAATATCGTCCAGGTTTTGAACGCGCCATCTTCCGTCTACTAGCAGTCCGTAGCAAACGTAAAGGAAAGACTACGCTGGCTAGACTCGCGCGCACTTGTCCAACGTTCGGTAATGCTGCTCTCGATGTCTTGTGGGAGAACTTGTCCACCTCATCCGATGTCAAGTTCCAACAACCTATGGAAGACTAAACGTCATACGATGGTGTGTGCACACGCGTATTTTTTTGTTTCTACAACGTCCACGTTACCCATTAATCTGGCGGGGCAGACACTCAAAAGAGACATGACGCTCTGTACGCTCTGCCTCAATTTTCCATACTGGCAATCCTGTTGGATACTTGCTGGGCGTTTATCTTGATGACCCTCGGCACTCCACGCTTGCAATAGAACTTACTACTAGCATCCGTTCATCCGGGTCGTGCTCCCTTTTTTTCTTGCTGCCATCCTCCCGTTTGCTCCTGAACGCATGTCATACACGTGATGTCATTCGCTGATGAACGCCGCATCCAAGGTTTACACGAGACTTGCACCAGGAACTTCAATTTCCCATCTCCACTGGCATGTTGAGCCGCTGATTCATATAACCTGACGTACGATGCACCCGTTAAACGAGGATTCCGTAGTATGTGCAACTTGTGTTCCCTGAATGATGTCCTCTAACAGTTACATTCGACCACGCCAGGGTTCTGGGAAACTTTGGGCTTCAAGTAGCGGCTGATCTCATGTAGAAACTTCTTCTCGCAGAATGCGTCTCTGCAAGTTCTCGTTTAATTTATCACGATGCTAAACACACGTGTTTTGCGTTTTCTAGCACTTCACCGCTCCCTGATGGTACCTGTGGTCTCAAGCTCTCGGCGGCCGTCCTTACCACCCTCTTCTCTCTACACTTCCTGCCAACACATATGACCGCTCGATCCAATAAATAAATACAGATTTCTTGGCTGCGTGCGAACTGCGTGTCCGCTCTTCTATCAAAATTGCTTCCTACCCTTCGGTTGGCCTTTGCCACACACCGTCGGGATTACGAGATCTGATATACAATGCAGAAGAGAACCTGAAGGAAATGGATGAAGTGGACGACCACTAATGAACGCTTGTCCAACATTCTGTATCCTACCACCGCCCTACCTCCTCACGATCACCCGGGCCGCAGATTCCTAGCGGGTGTCGGGCCTGTCACACCCACCCCTGCGGAAATCGGATTGCTGTTAATGATTGTATTACTGATGGGTTGAAATTCTGTAGGATTCCCTTCATAGGGATTGTCATTTTTTTACAACTTGGTTGTGCACGCCTTGCCCGATTGTACATGTGCTGTCCTTTGCATACGCCACCCTAGTTGTGTGCGCGAATTTTTTGAGCAAAATGACCGTCATAGGTAACAGGTACAAAGCTTATGCAGACGATAACAGCGAGGAAACCAATATGAATGAATCCGTAACCATACTATGGCTACTAGGCACGTGGATATTTATTGGCAGTGCTACTGGTAGTAGATGGCCTTTACGAAGAAATCCGAGTCGCCAATTACATAAACCAAGCATATCAAGGATGATGGAAAATAACTGACCGCACATTTGTGTCTGTTCGCACCCCACTTCCATTGGGGCCTTGTGTGGGTTTGTCTTGACCAGAGGTACCTGGCGGTTTACTGCTACGCGTTTAATCAGAACCAATGAAGCCCGACACTCGCAATGCACTGGGTCAACACACCTTGTTTCAGTTCGGGATGTTGCCATATTGACTGTCGGTGTTCCCCGCACCCCTCGTCTGAACTGGTGTTGATCAGAGGTACCTGGCGATTTACTGCTACGCGATTGATCAGAACCGATGAGGCCCGACGCCTCCGGCAACGCACTGGGTCAACACACCTTGTTTTAGTTCGGGACGTTGCCATATTGACTTTCGGCTCTCCACGTCTAATGAATCTTGGGTCGCTAGAAGGTCAGAGCTCTCTCTGTCAGCCTGAGCTCAAGGATTGATCCTAACACACTTTTGATGGTCTTCGTCAGGCTCGCTCGGCGGCGAGTAACCATCGTCCGAATCGTAATCATCGGAATCCGCTGTCATCGTTGGATCTCTGATCGATTGGATTGGAACGGGAATCAAACAACTTGTCGGTAAGGGGATCGCGAGCCTACCTGTCATCGAGCTTGCCCGAATCGTGGCCACCGTCCACTGTCATATTCGAAGGTAAGTGCCCACTGCTAGCCATCGTCATAGTTGGGCCACTGGTCAAATTGGTCAAAACGAATAGACTGGACTTGGCTCAGAGTGCCAGGTTCAGGCAATAAGAAGAGAACGGTCTTGCGTAGTTCTGGGCCCACGACGTCTTTTATGAGGTTAGAAGCGCGCGCCTAACGATCGACTTCCTGATGTGACTTAGCAAGGTAAATGAAGTGAGCACGTGTCTTCGGAAAGGCGCCAGAGATAACAATGATAACTCTGTGGCGAACAAACTAAACTTTGACTTGAAACCTTGTCCGTAGAGAGGTCCTGTGACTCCGAGAAAGCGGAGGCGTGGCTCACGGCAGGACCATCTCATCACAATGATGCAAGACATCAAGTTTTCCGACCTGTAAGTAGTTAACGAGAGCGTGACTTCTCGCAGCCCACCTCTCTCGTCTTGGCCACTCCACAAGGACAAACTTGGGCGAGCGAGTCAGAATGCCACCGCAGCAGCGTCAACGATCAGGGAGACGATGATGGTGCAAGTTCTAGCAAGGGGGTCAAAGGGTTGGAAACAGATAATCGTTGCGCCCGACCGTGGGTGCGAATGACGTGTCTCTAGGACGGAGTTTCGATATCAATCATAGACGGTTGAGCCCAGAACGAATGTCGCTATCAGATGCATCGTGGATGATACACCCTCCATGGTTGGCTGAGGCGTGGGCCCCATCAATGGCGTTCATGACATGGCAGGCACCACACATGACTGGATTACCTACGGTGGCCGAGCTTTTTCAGTAGCAAGAGATCTTTGCCACTGGAGTGCCCGATTGCGGGGAAGTGTCGGCATTCATACGACAGTTGACGGACACAAGCGTGGTATGCGCTTTGCCATGACTCTTTGGAAGTCGCTCCTTGAGCTGTGAGGAGAGGGAGGCAGAGAGATGGTGGGTGAGGTCGGGCAAGAGCGCGAAGCGCTCTTCAGCCCAGGACCGGAGCCCGAGCCGCCGGGTATATGTGAGCTGCTCCCCAAAAACATAGGAGTGACCGAAAACGCAGGAAGCGAAGCAGCATACCCGACCAAGCTATAGGAGGAGGGAGATGGAAGAGTGCCAAGGGGGGCCAGGCTTGGCAAAGTCTTAAAGCAGGTGCATGACGGGGGGTGGTGCCCAAGGTGTCGACTGCACAGCAACCCCAATCGGGAGGGGGTACAAGCGGAAGCGGTGCTCGACCTTGCAGTGTCACGGTGGCTGCGCTCGTGCCTCGGTCCGACTTACTTCCTTAATCGTGGTCCAAATGCACCGCTGCTGGAGCATCATCGAGGTGCAACATGCCATTTTTCGTGAGGTCCACGACAAGCTCCAAGGCAAGGCTGCATTAGCCAGGCTTGCACGCACTTGTCGAGCTTTCAGTCACATTGCTCTTGACATATTGTGGGAGGAATTGGACTCGTTTGTGTACCTAGTCCAATGTCTTCCAACAAACCTATGGAAGATTATTCCTGATGGTAAAAGAATGGTACGCATTCATATGATCTCTTCAATAACATCATTCGTATGATTCACTGGTCCGGAACAACAGACATTCCAACGAGACATGTCACTCGGCGACTGGGAAACGTTCTTCAGCTACTCCTCTCGAGTGCGGACATTACATGCTTTCGGATCTCACCAATGTTCCCCAACTCTGGGCGCCGAGGTCATCTTTGCGTTGATGCGAACACCCGACTACGGACCGCTCGTCCCGCGCCTCAAAACCCTTCACTGGACCGAATACAATCAAGTTTACATGCCACTCTTGCCGATGTTGTTCGCCCGCTCTCTGGTCAACGCGGAGCTACCGTTCTTTGTCCTGCACTCACGGGGACTGTCAATGCAACTAACCTCCAGATGTCCATCATTGAAAAATCTCCGCACTCGGGTTACCAAAATGCCTGAAAATGCCGAGATACCATTACTAGTGCTAGCGCTTTTTACTCAACACATCGTGTCTGAAACGATCTTGCGTTTGCACTCATTAGAATCACTTGAATGTAACATACTCGACGAAGATGCTGTTGTTCACATCTTTCGTCTCCCCTCCTTGGTCAAACTCTCGCTGACGCTCCAAGATGATCTGGAGTTGGAGAATCTAAAACCATGTCTGGCACCTCCCGCATTCGCATCTCTCCGGTCTTTGACGCTGGCCGTCAACGAACTATCATACTTGACCTCACTCTTGGAATCTGTGCGCTTTAAGCCACGGAACGTGTCATTCACGGTGGAGGATTCTCCGACCGCTGAGGAGTTCCGTCAATTTTTCGTCTCTCTGGTCAAGGCCTGTAGTTCGGAGCAGCTCTCCCAGATTGACTTGATCATGGAGCCCCCCGAAGACTGGATTTCCTATGACGACCGTGATCAAGTTTCCTTGACCACATTCGAACCCCTCGTCGCATTTCATAGCATGAAGTCCTTCACGTTCGATTCAATGTGCAACATGTTCATCGATGACGACACAATCAACATGCTGTCGAAACACTGGCCAGATCTAACCCACCTCTCCCTCAACTCGTGCTCTCGCTGGGGGGTCCCATCACACATAACACATCGGGGGCTCATCACACTCCTCTCTCGCTGCGTGTCGCTCACCAAGTTTGAGCTCGAAGTGGACTTTACGGAAATCGATCAGCCACATTCACAGATTCCACTATCGCGCCCAGGAAACGGGCTCACTAGTCATTGTCGCTCTGCCTTCTTTCTCGAATCGAAAATCAAACATCCAACCACGATCGCGGCGTTTTTAAGCAGTATCTGTCCTGAATTGAGCGTGACTCTATGCGAGTGGAGTGTCGAGGAAGACCACATACCTGAATTCACGAAGAAGTGGGAGGAGGTGAACTATCTGCTCCCCGCGTTCACAGCAGTTAGGAGACAGTGCGTGGAATAAGGGACAGCAGACTAGGGTCCGAGCCGGTGGGGATCTCGCGTGATTTTTTTCAGGGCGTGTAGATTTGGGCGGGGCTGGATTAACTCGGCGGCCTCACAGCAGGAAAGGACGACGCATCTGCTGTAGCGTTGTAATTGGAGAATCGAGTCAAAAATAAAGATAGGGCTTTCTGATGTGAGCCAAGATGACACGAGCCTAAATACCCTCGTTCCCGCAACGACAGATACAACAATATAGTCGCTTATTTCTACCTCGCCGAGTATTGCGTTATTTCATCCGAGTCCGCATCGTATCGTATCGGAATGGTGACGTGACCTATAGCAACCCAGAGCAGACATCATTTAAAAACTTCACGATTGGATGCGGATGATTGATGGGTGATGTGACGATGTTGGCAAGCTTACAACCACTAGTGATCCCATATGACACCAGAATCTCGAAATGCGGCTGAAAAAGTCCACCGCGAGGGAGTTCAGCGTAGGACAACGAGAGAAGAGTGTGATAAGATCTCAATGGGTCGCCCGCGACTTGATTCCCCAACCACATTGATCGTTGAGGGAGAGGGGAGTCGTCAGCATTGGCCAGTAGTCTGTCAACTTCTTGATCGCATCATCGTCAAACGAGGTGCTACACATCGCATCGAATTCGAAGTGATGTTCCGGAATGAAAGGACCGATTGGAATGTGGACAGAGACACTCGTTCACCTTGAGCCTTGAACACCGGGTAGCCCCATCCGTTGGACGTCGCCACGAGCTCGATGTCAGAGAGGTGTATTGGATCACAAGTCTTGGAAAGTATATCGAAAAATAGATGGTGGGAGTGCTCGTCGTCCACTGTGATCAATGAATTGGACTTCGCAAAGTGATTGCATTATACTGTGCCCAGCGTATGGTGGTGACGTACAGTGAAAGGAAAGAAAACTACAATTTACCATGGGCAAAACTGGTATCAACGGAAAGCAAATAAGAATAACGACAATGACACAGATATGTCTCTGCTCTCTCACTCATCATACTGAGTCAACTTCAGAGCCCGTTAGTCTCAGGGAGTAAGGAAGAAACCTTGGCGAGACTCACGTCTAGTGTAAGCGTCCGCGAGCTATTGACTTCCTGGTCTCGGTATATTCCCACCAACGAGTGACCGCGCTCATACAAGGAACCTTTGAGACTGATAACAATGAACTGGAAAGAGTCGGATGCTTGAGTACGAATATAATTAGCTATCTTGGCGACGTTTGTGTTATCCAGGGCTGCGTCCACTTCATCCAAGACAAAGAACGGCGCCGGTTGATAACTTGCACGGGATTAACATAAGGACACGCAGAAAGTGCAGTCAGCTCACCTGTGGATCGCGAAAAGCAACGCTAGAGCAGCGACTGTCTTCTCCCCACCCGACAATTGTTCCATGTCTCGGAATCGTTTCATCGGCGGCATGGCATGATACTTGATCCCGGCATTGTAAGGTTCCTGTCGACAAAAAAAGGTTGATTCCAGGGCATGCAGCTAAATTTCCCGAGTATTACCTCGCTGTCCTCTAAACTCAGGTATGCAACACCCCCCATTGGAGCACTCTTGCCCTTCGTGAGATCTTTGTAAACTTCGTCAATCCGTTCAGAGATGTGGTTATACGCTTTGTTAAACAGCTCGCATCTACCACGACAATCAACACACTTGTAGGATCTCCGATCGAGAGAGACCCTCACCTCTGATGTTTAATCTCATTAAACTGATCTCTCGCTGTCTTGGAGTCCTTGCGCGCCTTCTCCGCCTCCCGTTCCGTCTCGACGAGTCGTGCCTCAACGTCGTCTAGTCGTTCTATTGCTTTCAGGTTTGGTGCCATGCGTTCAATGTCTGCATGTAGTTTAGCAATTGACGCATCGAATTCTGCGAGAGTCTCTGGATTGTTGCTCTGCAAGTCTCGAATTCATACAATATGAGCGGAAAATTTGACGTGAACTTACAGCGCGCTCCTCATCGCTCAACGCATCAAAGTCGACTTCGATACCATAGTCATGGACTTGCTTCGGCCGCT
>JBBPMD010000854.1:0-12608 GCA_038090095.1 Zangia roseola | reverse complement strand
AAGCACCACGCAGGTTCCTTATTGCTGTTCGAGCCCTACTTGATTTCCGATACCTGGCCCAAGCACCCGTCTTTACCAGCGAATCTCTTGATAGGGTCGCAACTGCTCTGCAGGAATTCCACGACAACAAGGATGCAATTGTGCATCTTGGAGTACGGAATAATTGGGAGATACTGAAACTGGAGCTTTTGCAGAGTGTCGTCCCAAGTATCCAGCAGTCTGGGGCGGTGATGCAATGGAGCGCTGACATCACTGAACACGCTCATGTCAACGAGATCAAGGAGCCGGCTCGCACAGGTAATAATCAAAATTACTACAGTCAAATTGCACGTCATCTCGACCGGCTAGAAAAGTGCTTCTGTTTCAATCTCGCAACACACATTGAAGAATATTTAGCATCAGATCGAATGGATGATGCCAAGGACGAGGACGAGGACGAGGACCATGAACCGGATACCGAAAAACGTGCCATCGCCGAGTATTCCACCCCAATGCGTCAAATAATTGATTACTTCACCATCTCGAAGGCCCTCATCCGTGGGCTTTATCCCTCTGTTCCCAAACCTTTCCGCACGTTTGCGACAGGAACGACTGCCTTTCATCTCGCAATGAAGCCGTCACTGAAGATGAGCCTTGGGGAGGCTGCACTGAAGTACGAACTCCCAGACCTCGTTACGGCTGTCACAGCATATTGTACCCGAGAAAGAGACGCCTCCGAGATGCCTCCTGCAGATTGGAGGCTCCAAATTTGGCACAAAGTGCGGATCCAACAGGTCACGTACCATGAGAAGACTCTAGACTCCCCTCAGACCCTCCGCGCGATGCCCCCGATGACCTCGAAACCATATGGTCAGTACGACGCGGTGATCATTAGTCCCCAGCATGAGAGCAACTGGCCAACATGTGGCCTGGAAGGTCATTCTGTTGCCCAACTCAGGGTCATCTTCCACATATTATCTTCAGATGTGTTCTTCGCTTATGTTCAGCACTTCCGCATCGTTCCTCAAGGCGGTCCCTCGAATGTGAGCTTGCTAATAGGGATACATCTATTGAAGCGTGCGGTAAGGGCCAACGGTCTTCGAATCGGCGAAGTAATTCCCCTCGCCCTGGTGCATTCCCCTGCTCATCTGATCCCCCACTTCGGTCATGAAGCCAATTCCCATTTAACAAAACTGAGTAGCTATGAATTAAGTACAGAGTTTTGGCTCAACAAGTACTGTTCGAAAGAGTTCTATTACGCGCTTTCTCCCACAAATCCTTAATAGATCCCCGTGTTCATGTTTCAAAATGTGTTTAGTTTGTAGTATCAACGGAGATTATTGATTGTTTGAGCCAAATCGACGAAGTTCGATGATCAATAGCACATCCTTGCGGCGGAAGAGTGGACGTGTTTCCAACTCACCCTCGACCTTCATGACCAACGACCAAGCAGGCGTGACACTGACGCCGCGGCAGCCTGAGTGGCGGGCTAAGGCAAGCCTTGGGCAATTATACCTGAAAAGGGCAATGTTTTGAGTTTTTTTATACTTGCAGCTGCTCGGGCCAAACCACACGCCATACAACAACCTACATGTCAGTTTCTAGCCCATAAAGCCCGAGATATACTCACCGAAAGATAACAGCTATCAAGTCGTATAGCCCCGGATTACAGGGCTAAGGCCAACGGCGAACACAGTGCCATGGATGAGCTCCTTAAAGCCGACACGGATGCCACCCACTGGCAATTGGACAAATGACAGAGCTTAGAACTCTTGGAGTTCCTCTTTCCGGACCACCGCATACTCCAGAAGGGTGGCGCTTTAGAAGGATCCTCTAGCTCATTCACAATGTCGCAGATTCTGAACTTCCTCGAACAGAAGGGACTGTGGGGTGTACCTGCACCGGATCCCCCTTCAGACGAGGACGAAGTCTCAAAAGTGGTTGAATTACCTGGAAGTTCCTCATCGAAGCACCCCTTGTCCAACACTAAGGGTCACAGTTCAAGAATGTCAGAAATCAAGAAGAAGGTGCTAAAATCCCTGGAAGTGCCCAAGCAGTGCTGGTTGCCCAAGTCGAAATGTCCCGACCTTCGCAGCGAAGCCATCACTGGGTGCGAATCCAACCTCACGCGTTTCTTCAACGCCGTGCTTCAATCCGCTAAGCAAGCGACAGGGCTTCAGTTTCTGTACATTGATCGTTTTCTTTTTTGCTTGTGTTCAAACACTCACCGATTATATTTAGAAAGTGGAGCAGCGACTCTGCTAACAAGCCACTAAAAGGTTACGGATTAGACTCTAAACGGAAGCCAGATATTTTGTTATTCGAGCCAAAGGGGAGCGGATGGGCACACCTAGCATCATTATGCGAAGTAAAGAACAAGGCCGAGAAATCAAATGAGAGAGACTCCTACATCCAGCGTGCTGGTAAAACGGCATGCTTATTGTTCATGCAAGAGGGTCGCCACGCTGCCCCATCTATCCGCATGCTCGGTTCTGAAATCTACTTTACATTTTTCGACCGTGGCGGGTCACTCTCTACCTGCGGGTTCGATATTCATGATCACCCAAAGATACTTCTACGCATCCTGATTGGCCTCTCCTGTTACCGCCAGAAACCGAACATCCTCGGTTATGACACCACTCTCACTTGGGAGAAACGCGGAGGTACCCCACGAAAGGTGCTTACGGTATCCGTTCGCATTGGATTGGATATATTGTCCATCCGAATACACCTCACCAAACTATTATTCATTTCCAACAATCTTTCCGGTCGCAGCTCAACGGTATGGCGGAGCGTGGTGACGGGCTATTCTGGAATACCGAAATATGCCATGATGAAGGACACATGGCACGATCCTCTCAGGAAGTACACCGAGGGGGCTATACTTCGCATTCTCAATAAGGCCAGGATCAAGGGGGTCCCGACCCTAATATACAATGGTCAAGTCCAGACAAAAGCTTTCGACAAAGATGGCAAGCAATTCTCAGTGAATTCTTCGACACACAGCATTCGGGCAGCGTTAAGTCTGTATCCCAGTGAAGTGGGCAAATACCAACTCCGGGTTTTATACCGACTGGTCTCCAAACCTCTCGGTTCTCTGCTGGCAGATTTTCGGTGCCTAGGTGAGCTCCTGGTTGCGTTCTTGGACTTCATTGTCAGTAAGTACCTATTGTTTAAGATCGTCGGAGCATTTTTTGATTCAGGCAATCAGCGCATAGGGAAGCCCTCAAAAAGACCCATATTTTGCACCGTGATGTTAGCCTAGTGAACCTCCTCCTCGCGTTTACAAACCACAAGCGCGGGGATCATCGCTCGGAGATGGACGAATTATCATCGGACTCGCAAAATATTTTATGTGCGAAGATTTCGCATCTTGAACGAAGAGGAATACTTGTCGATTGGGGCTATGCTATCCCAGTCGTTCCAGATCACTCACCCGTGCCAACCATGTCGCCCACCCCCTCATCAAGTGCAGTTCATAAATTCCCATCAAAGGCAACCTCTCAGCGCCCTGCCGAGCATAATCCCAACCCTTCCGTTCCATCAAGCACAGTTTCCTCTTCGCCGACCACAACCCTCCCCGTCTGCTATGCCACGTCGAGCACGGTTCCTACCTCGCCGAGCGCGACACCTCACGTCGAGCGCAACCCTTGTACCCCTGGACCCTCCCCACTAAATCCCACTGAAAATATACAAGACTCAGTTGACTCACGCAAAGTCCCGCTTCCCAACAATTTGGTGTATGTAAAGCCAATTGGCTCAACGGGAGGTGGGGGGTTAACTCCGATCACGCAACTCTCTCCTGAGCAATGTGTCGTGTTGCTGACCAATCCGTTGGAAGATAAACGCGCCACTGACGACGCAAACCCACTTCATCGAACTGTAAGTTCCATTAAGTTCGTGCACGATGGTCAAACTGACCATTTATATTTCAGGGGACATGGTCATGGATGTCTTCCGAGCTGGTCATGGCGGGTCCCAATCAGCCAGTCATTCATGACGCGACTCACGACTTAGAATCCTTCTTTTATGTCCTTGTCAGGATTGTCACTCTCTTCGACGAACCTGGCAAACTCAAACCTGACAAGGAACTGCAGAAGTGTTTCGACAAGCTTTTCAATACAAGCAAACCGTCCATCTTCAAAACGATTGTCATTCAATCCAATCTGACTTGGGTCCCGTTTATTGTACAATGTATTTCACCATATTTCCAACCCCTCATACCACTCCTCGACAACCTTCGACGAGAAATAATCTTACCTCTCAAGAGCGACGAAAATGGCAACTTCATTCGCGACACCCACATCACCCATGAGACGGTCATCAAATTTCTTGTTTTGGCTCTCGGTGAGCTTCCCGACAAGTTCTGGATGCTAAGTCCCACATTCGACATAGAAGACTGGGATCCTGACTGCATCGATGAAAACTTCAATGAATGCGAGTCGGGGAGTGACGACTTGGATGGTGACGATGGGGACTTGAGCTCGACTCCACCAGTCATGGAAAGGGATGTTGGTGGTCGTCGAGCCGCTCGCATGCTTGGTCGAAGCATCCAAGAGCCGAGTCGGAAGCGAGCTCCCGTCATGTCCGCATCGGATGACGAGCCTCTTGCGAAACGCCTTCAATCTTCTGACCATCGCCCCCGTCTCATGCACCCCAGAGGACGAACCACGAGTGGAGCTGTGAGTAATCATAATCGCAGAGCATGACTTATTTCACATCTTGATACCTCGCATGCGCCCCAGTGAGCGTATTTATCATCCGCCTCGTTGGCCATCTGTCACTTGCCACGTCCTGATTTTTTATGTGTTCGCTTATTACCTGTTGTTGTAGTCTTTGCACAGATACTTACTTACATAAATTATCAATGTACACTGGCATGCAGTACCAACGAGGCCTGAGTCTATAAAGACACGAGCAACTTGAAGCTGGAGAGCGCCAGCCCCCTTGCCCCAACCTGAGTACTATGCCTCCCAAGCGGAAAGTAACCAATAAAACTAGCGGGTCGAATTCCCACGCTCCTTTGGGCGACCTCGATGTTCAAGGTACACTGAACTCAAAACGGCAGAGAGCTGAGTCGCTGTTTGACAATGCTGAGTCTCCAGGTGAGCAAGATGACTTTTTTTTCTTGGCCCCCGACTCCACCCACCTCTATGAGTCCCAGATCCAAGCCAACCGAGGCGGTCTTCGCACTCTAAAAAGGGCAGTGGGGGCCAGCTCCAGCAGCTCCAGTGTCTCGAACGCATTCAAGTCGCCAAGCCGTCGCGTTCATCTATGCGGGAATTGGCTATTGCTACACAAGGGCAAGAAATGAACCCGATGGCGCCATCTTACGAGCCAGCTGAAGAGGACGTCGACTTGCAGGAGAGTCAGATTCCACCTTGGGTGCTACCATCCGCTCCGACAAGTCATTCTCAGCCGTCATTCACGCTCGCACAATCTGGTATGCAGTTTGGATTCAGGCTGCCAACGCAGACTCGGACTCCTGTCGCGGCCGCCGTCATGCAGCCTTGTACCAGGAACATGTGAGTTTTCTATAGCTCTTTCAAAATTTGGCCACATTCTATTATTAGGTTGTCATCAACTGCATCGTCTCATGCTGCCGTAGGTGATCCAGAGGATGTGGTTATGCAGCCCCGCGTCATAAACAGGTGAGTTTCCATCCAACTCCATTTCAGAATCTAGGCACATTGTATTGATAGGTCATCATCGATGGTATCATCTCGTACTACCATCAATAACCTGGAGGGTGGGATTATGCAGTCCTCCCGTGCTGAGAACATGTGAGTTTTTCTGACCACTCTTACTCAAAATTTAGCCACATTTTGCTATTAGGTCGTCGTTGACTGCGTCGTCTCGTGCTGCCGTAGATGATCTGGAGGATGGGGTCATGCAGTCCCACGCCAGGAACAAGTGCGTTTCTATCATTCTTTTTTGGACTCTAGTCGCATTGTATTGTCAGGCTGTCATCCATTGCATCGTCTCAAGTGCCTGTCCCATCATCTCGCACCCCTTCTGTCTTTTCAGCACCCTCGTCGCGCTGTTCAACGAGACCCACTTCCCGTGCTCCATCCGAATGTGGACTAGACGCCAACTATGGCTACAACGACCCCATGCAGTGATCTCTGCAACTTCAATCGAAGAGTCCTCCCCAATTTCATTCTCCTTCGTCTCTTCAAAGCACCGAATGGCGTTGGACGCACCCACCCGCGCAGCCACCTTCAACCTTGTCCAGGGAATGTGCCATGTTCACCCCTGAGGAACCGAGCTTCAACTTCAACTTCAACGATCACATGATCGATGAGGCATCTCCAAGCGACAATGAGCACATTGCGGAGTTGGCTCTCCGTCGTCATGGTGGGTATCATTACCACTCACTTTAGTGTCGCAAGTTGTTGATACCTCTACTTGACCCACAGACAATCCCGAGCAGTGCGATGCCGTCGCGGGTAAGTTCTTCTCTGAAGTACTCTCTCCTACTGACCTTGATAAGTTTCAGCTACCAGTACAACCGAGTTCAATCAACCTGATTCCTCTGGGTCTGTTGTAAATAGCCAAGTTCCTACTACAATCTCTGGTAAGTTTGTAGATAATGAATATTACAATACTGACGACATTTAGGTGAAGTTGAAGATATTGTCGTGCAACACCGCCAGCGCAACCGCGCACCTCGGATTCCTAGCAACGCACATCTCTTGGCCATACGCAAGGAACAGCACACACGGCGTTTATATTCGCGCTCTCCCAGCTGCCACGGTTCCTCTGCGAATAGTACGGATGAGCTGAGCGCCCCGGTCTCAGCGCCTGCTCAACTATAGAAAAGTGGTTTCTGCAGAGGGCCTAGCCTGTAGAGTACTTTGAGTCACTAAAGAAAGAGACTACTGTACTCTAGGTGCGATGTACCTATGATTAAGTAAGCATGTGGCTGTACTACCACAGCTCGAATGAGATTTCCAACACTCCCCCTCAAGCGAGGTGGGGTAGTGAGGAGTAGAAATGGAAACTAAATAATATAGATATTTAAAAATACCTGTGTGTCTCCAAATCCTTTTGAATGGTGAGTCCTAGTGAGTCCGTGGTGATGCGACAATGGTCGCGATGTGGTGCGCTCGAGCGGTTACCTGATTTGGTAAGTCGCGGCTCGGCTAATGCCTTCGTGGCTGGCTGATGCGCGCGATTCGCTCTGCTCGATTCCTGGTGCGTCCTGTTGGTCTCGGGTGAGTACCATCCACTTCCTGACTCCTTTAGGCTCTTGGTGATGCATTTGAGCATCTGGATTGGTCTTGAAAATGACCGTGGTGCGAGGTGAGCGATCTCGCCTCCTCGTCTTTGACTGACCCGTTTTGCTCGCGTTTTTAGTCGTCCTCGACGACGCGGTGGGTTCGGATGGTAGTGAGGTCGTTTGGAATGTTTGGGTGGTCGCCTGGATGGCGCTGGTACGTCCTTCTTGGTCTTGTATTTGTTCAATTCGAACTGACCGTTTCGTCCAGCTAGCAGACGCGTTTCGACTCGTTTCGAGTCGCAGCGTCCTCTGCTCGTTGCGCCATCGTTCGGGGACCTTCTCCCATGGTATCCGACTCGGTTCGTCGCGTTACGGCGCTGCGCTTTGCTGCCGTCGCTCCCCGACTTCGCCTCGACCCCCTTTTGGCCTCCTGGCCTTCTATCTCGACACTGCGCATTCGTATCGACGACGCGTTCGGTTCTATCGGCCTGGGCACCTTCTGGTATGCCATGGGCATCGGCCCGTACGATCTGGCGGTCCCAATCGCCTTCATCGTCTCGCCATTCGACCATCTCGCCTCTCTGGCCTCTTGGACCTGTTCTTCGACGGATCGACCTCGTTTCTCCGACGCGCTGGTTCCCATCGCTTGGAGGGTCTTCTAGGTAACTCTCTGGGCCTTCCAGGTGGTGCACTTCGACGCTTGGGTCGCCTGGGTCGCCCGGACCCTTCTCAGGTGAGTTCTCTCCCCTGCTCGGCTTTGCCCTTTTCCTGACGCGTTCTATTGCTCCCAACAGCTCTTCTAGTCTGTTCCCAGCATTCCTGACACGTCCTGGTGGTGCCGACACATCCGCTTCAAGTCTGACGCCCGCAGCTTTGTCGCTCGCAGGCATCCGCTTCCCCCTCTCGAGCTCAAAGCTCAGGGGTTCGTCTTGGCGGTTTTCGCATACGTCGGGCGGCTTTGGCAGTGGTACTGGTGCTCCCGTTTGGTTCCTAGAACCTCCGGCATCACGGCTCGCAGGTTCAGCCTGCTCCCCCTCCAGCTGGTTGCTCGGGGGTTCGTTCTTTCGCCGTGCGACTTCGTCGGGTGGTTTTGGCGGGACTGGTAAGTCATTTGGCATGTACTGATGCCGTTTATCAGTTGCCATATGGCCTGGCTCGTAAGACTCGCCGGCCGTTTCTATTCGTGCACTCGACGATCGCGCATCGTCGCGCTCCATCGTTTCGTTGCACGGTTGTCCTACTGGACCGGGGATTGGTGGAGCTGGGTTTCGAGGATCTTCAGGTAAGTCCTCGTTGACTGGTTCGTCGTCCTGATCAATTTCTTCGACTAGCGTCGTTGATCGCTCGTGCGCCGTCGCGCGTCCGCTCCTTCCCTCGATCGACACGGTGTCGCGCGGTTCGTCAACCTCCACCTCGTCGTGCACGTCTCTGTGCGTTTCCTCTGCGGCCTTGTCGACGCGCGGCGCTCCCTCTTCGACTGCGGGTTCAATCCGAGTCTCTGCGCCTTCATTCGTCTCATCCACCTTCCCTTCGATGTCCAAGCTTGCGTTCGGGCTTTCGACGCTCTCGGCTCTCTCGGTTTTCTCGCCCTTCCCCCTACTGGGAGTTTCCAACTCTGTTTTCGACTTTTCGCACTCATGCGCTGCTTCGGTGGCTGCGCGTGCCGTCTCGTAGAGTATTGTAGGCCTTCCGAATCGATTTATTAGGTATTGGTAGATTTCGTGTGCCGTTGTGAGGTGTAATATGGACATGAGGATTATGTCCGGGATTCCTGAGACTAGCAAAAGCTTTGCTGTCGCTGCGAGCTGTCTGTTTGAGTTTGTCGCGGATCCGTCGAGGTATTCTCGCAGTCCGTGCTCGTCCACAGCTTGCATTGTGGCTTTGTGCCATTCTGACCAATTATTTCCGTCCGGTGAGAGAAGTTCGGCGGAGTCGTCGAAGTAATCCATTTTGAATTCTTCGGGTCGGTTGAGTGAACTACTAGGCGCTTGCAGGGCTCATAACCTATAGAAAAGTGGTTTCTGCAGAGGGCCTAGCCTGTAGAGTACTTTGAGTCACTGTAATATTAGTATAGTAGCAGTAGCTACCTGTAGAGTACTTTGAGTCACTAAAGAAAGAGACTACAGTACTCTGTGCGAAGTATCTATGATTATGTAAGCATGTGGCTGTACTACCACAGCTCGAATGAGATTTACAACATCATCGACGCCGATACTGCTTTGTTGTCGTTGTCGTCGGTGGTTAGTGCTGGGCCATCAATGACATCGCATCATGGTGATCGTGTCCTCTGCATCATTGTTATCGTGTCATTGATAGTTAGTGCTGGGCCATCAACAACATCGCGTCGTTGTGATCATGTCCTCCTGCATCATCGTGATCATGTCCTCCTGCATCATCGTGATCATGTCCTCCTGCGTCATGATCGTTGTGTCCTCCTGTATTGTTGTGATCATGTCCTCCTGCATCGTGATCGTTGTGTCCTCCTGCGTCGTCGTGATCGTGTCCTCCTGTGTTGTGATCGTTGTGTCCTCCAGGCATGTGGTCACGCACATGTCATGGTAGTGTCAATGATGCTGCTTCGTCGTCGTGATCATCGTGTCATCGGTGGTGCTGGGCCAAACAGCATTGTTGTCGGTATGTCCTCCAGACATGTCATTGATGACACTGGGCCATCGATGATGTTGCTTTGTCGTTGTCATTGTCACGCCCTCCAGGTGGCAATGGTGGTGTGGGTACGGCAGCCAGCCATGTACACGGTGTTGTTGTCGCCATCGTGTCATCAATGGCACTGGGCCAGTGGTGGTGGTGGGTGGCATGCATACATGGTGGGTGGCGATACCTCTGTCTGGAACCTTGTTAGAGCTTACATGGTGGTAGTGGGACACGTTATAGTTAAAAGCGAAATGTTGAATAAGTTCTCAGGGTGAGTGATCAACAATGTCACATGGTCATACACACCCTCTCACAAACCACTGTACGTCTCACCGCCCTTCAAGCTTCAAGTTGCCATCTCAAGGCCTCACCCTGACCTTTTCCACTTTGCCACCTCATCTTCACCCTTGCGTGTTCTCGCCGTCTCACCACCACCCTCATCCTCATGTACATACAAACATGAATGCAAACAGGTTAACTGTTCGCGTTCGTGTTTGCACACGAGTGTATCATGTTTCACCACCTCAGTGCTGTTGGCCCTGGGCGTCTTACCACCCTCACCTTCACCCCCACCTCATCGCGGAGACTTGGAGACGATGATGCGATACGTTATCGCATCGTCAACATATCACACTTGCCCGCCCTCTCCTGCCAGTGTCCAGTTCGTCGCAACAACTCGGCCTGGGAGTACCATCGCCCCACCCTCGTCCTCGTCGCCTTCATCTTGCCTTGCCTGATAACAACAACAACTCAAATACGATGACTGCGATGGTACAGTAGTCACGTCATCATCGTCGCACCCTTACTGCCTGTCACCTTCCCTCACCTCGCACTTTCCTCACCGTCGTTGTCGTCATCACGCCCTTGTTGCCCTCTTTGCCTCACCTTCACACAACCTAGAATCCTTCAGCGGTGTTGACTTAGTTTTATCTCTCGTTTTGAGTATCACTACATACCATGTTGTGTCGCACAACATTACTTTGTAGCTAATGTCATTATCTTGTACACTATATATTATTGGCAGATCTACCCAGGATATGCAGTTGAGACGTGAATGTGATGGATACCCGACACCTAGGTAGCTCTGCATAAGTTACTGGCACTACTCTTGTAAGTCACTTACTACTGGACGAAAACAGGGTTTCCTGATGCTAGGCTATCAGAGTATTAAGGACTTCGGAGCCAGACCGAATACTGAATGGGAATGGGTGTATAACAGGATTTGATATCCACTTTAGAAAATAGTTGTACACATACTGCCAAAGTACGTGAGTTTCGAATTCACACCTAATATTGAGGGGAAATACCAGCATGACAAAATATGGTGGGCCTCATGCAAAGGAATTATGTACATTGTGATTACAATTATGCGAAATTTTCAGAATAATGTCGGAAACTCAAATCACTGGCGCATCAACTTGCATGCGTGTTACAGTTCACTTGAAATTATGTGGATGAAGGCAACAGGTCGCAAAATTTGTAAATGATCTTGTACACAATTATGATGGGATCCAGTAGAAGCACAATGTTAAATTTTATTGGGCATCAAACCAAGGACATAACATGATATCCTGGTCCCAGTGATGCTCTCGGGTCGCAACTAGTGTTCAAATATTCAATGTTCGAATTTCGACACTCAATTTCCCGTGATGCATCATAATGAAATGTGAGTACAAGGACTCGGAAGAAGATCCACAGTAATGTGCGAGACTGATTTAGGTTGTCGATACCTTGTTGATCCTGCATCCGCCCCCTTTCTCAGTATTGGGACCATGTAGGGGCGGCCAAAGCTCTGAGCAGGAACCTTTAACGGACAAGAGGTTTGGCAATCTGCGATTCATTGTGCCCCTCAATGTGCAACTCAAAGTGTGCCTCTGGGGTCTGTAGCAACAAAAAGGGTCAAGCTTCAAGACAAGAGTGTATTGTTCCAATTGTCTCATTCTACAGTAGGTAGGACTTGCACCGTGGCGATAAATAGCTCCATTGGCGTCATTCTCCTTCAAATCAAGAAGTTCAGACTCCTAACCCATCATCATCGTGGCACGGCCTACCAAACGTCGCAGGCACCGTGGGACGCCACCGATGTGCTCGGAAGAAGAGCACAAAGATCACGTTGGTGGACTACGATTCGCTAATCTACCTCTCGACATGCTTATGGAGGTAAAGCCTTTGCGAATTAAGTACGGTTCGAGTGCGATGCTGACAATCTACAGATTCTCATTTTCCTACAGCCTGCGGCACTCCTTTGCCTCTCCAGAACGACCAAGTGGTTGTGTGTATTCCTGCTCTATCGCAAGTCATCAGAACATTTGCAAAAGTCTTTTCGTGACCTAAATATTCCTTATGTAATATTATTTGTCTTATCCGCCAGCCGAAGTCGCATGAGGAATACAAGCCCATTAGCCAGAGTTTCGCAATGTCTCGTTCGTCTCACTGTAGCTCATGAGGCTCCATGTACTCAGGATAAAATCATTTAGTCACTACTAGTACATGATGAAAGAAGATCAAATGCATGGTGGTCAGTGAAACAATTGACATAAAAGCCACAGTACATGTCCAACGAATTGTGAAGATTAACACCGGGAGGCACTCACTCATCGCCAAAAACGGGGAGTAAGTGAGCAAGACGAACAATACTCTTGATATGAATAACCACGAGATTCTTTGAGCCGTCCTCATGAAATGAAGGTGCGACCATCCACATTCCCACAAGGTCGTCAGGTTCATCGGCCAAGCGATCGAACCAATGAACCAA
>JBBPMD010000853.1:0-12621 GCA_038090095.1 Zangia roseola | reverse complement strand
GTTTTTGTCTTCCAGGGACTTGATCTGCTGGTAGATGGCATCGAGTTCACCGTGACAACAGCCCTCGACGGCAACCTGCCAATATCCTTTGAGCACACAGAAGAACACCAACACGTAGTCGGCTTGACCTTCATAATCATAAAGTGGCGGAGAACAAGCGGGGTCAAACATGTTCAAACAACCTCTCTTGTTGCTAGCACGAGACTGTCGACAGGAAGCATCACACATACTTGTTTCTTTCTTTCTAGACAGGCGCGTAACCGGAATCTGTTAAGTTCGTGAAGACCCAAGAACACGATTGATGGGACTGTCTCGCCACAACGTTAGATCTCACCTACACCGGAGCGCTCAAAACATGTAATGCTTATGAGCATTGCCTTTGGCCGTCGACCCCCATATGACGATTACAACTCACAATTTGAACTTTATATTGTCAGATCTCTGTCGTCACACTACACGTGTTCAGGACTGAAACTCTTCTATCGGACAACATTTGGAATACCATTCATCTGGTGCTGTTCGCTGATAAAGCCACATGGGGATGCGGCGTCGTCGTGTCCTGCATTGTATACGGCAGGGTGTGGGAAATACTGGCATGAAAATGCACGGCCGTTGATGTACAATCGGACCGTGCGTTTCCCCTTATGTGATCCGGGGATTGAACGATGAGTTTCGCGTTGGTCTCGAACCAATTCATATCGCCGAGAAAGCGACCCGGTCATCGGCACTCACTAGATTACATGGTGACCAACACGGGTGCGGATTAGCTTCGCGTAGGCAATTTAATTGTGGACGCTGTAAAACAGGCTGCCATGGGCCCCAAGAGTTGGGATAGGGTGGAAAGGTGTAGATGGTAGCGTAGGGGCAAGGTTTAGCACGATGCTTTTTTCTCCATTCTTCACCCGTAGCATCGTGTTCCGATGTCCGGTTCATGGGTCTCAATTGCTTGTAGATTCAGAGGTCCTTCTTCCTTTCTTTAACTCATGGATCAGTTCCAACGGTACTAAATGGCGGCCAACGGTACATCAACGTAGGGGGACGCCCCAATCTCCATGGGTGCGTAGCGCAGTGGTAGCGCGTATGCTTTGCAGCCACTCAATAACCGAGTGAATGTGTATAAGGTCCAGGGTTCAATCCCCTGCGCATCCACTTTTTTAAGCTTCGTTGTTGGTGCGTGCGAATACGACGACAGCTCGCAGGGCCTCCATAGACGAGCCCATATCACGATTATAAGTCTCACTGCATATTATAGTATGTATCTTCTCAGGATGCCAAGCTGTTGACACTCTGGAAGATTCTTCGTGGAAGAGACAGTGGCGGGCTCGAAAATATATTGTTACACCGTTACAGAACAAGATGCTGGTGCGCATCAAGCGAAGTCGGCCCCGGCGGGTATTCATCGACCGTATCCCGAATGTTCTATGCAGAGCTTCGCACTGCCTGTCATTCTTGGATATTGATATTCGGCTGACCGCCGCACGTTTTAGCTTACTGACCATCATCTCGCGTATACAATGAAAAAGGTGAGTGAATACAAGTCGCATCAGTGGAGTCTTCTGATAAAGAAGGTCCGAATCGAAAAAACCGGCCCAAGTTGGAAGGAACCTCGGCGGAGCATTTATATATGTATATACTATATTTATTGTTTATTGTCCAGTAGGCATAGCCTATGTTCTCATGAATGCCTACTCCTCGTCCGAGTACTGGTTACTATGTAATAGTGAAAACCAGTGGTAACAGCTCGACGGTGCGAGCCTGCGGGAGGTATCAGTATAGCTGGCCAGATATAGTCCTGAGCAGTGCATCGTTTTTGGACAGACGGGGGGACACGATCCGACCAGCCCACGCTCAGCATGATTGTGACTTGTTCCCCATGGTCATTTGCGTAATAGTTTGACCGCTCTTTTGAGAGCTGTGATTGGAGGGAAACTGCCGGCGGCATTACGTTAAGGCGTGCAAAAAATTTGTGACAAAGGAAGGGTTGGTCTGGTGACTCATAAAGAGGTTGCTTTACATAAATTAATTCGCGCAGTTTCCAAATGGGGACTTTCACGCCTAACTTCAGGCCTTCAACTGAGAGGCTGTTTGTTCTTTACGCTGATCGATCGATCAAAGCTGGGTCAGACCTCGGCGATTATCCGGAACCAGGTAAGCGTGCTTACAATATCATGTCCTGGTGTGAACGGGGCATAAGGTACAGATTGCTCTTCCCAACACCCCTTGAAACTTGATGGCCACAGAGACCCAGTGTAGCTATCACTCCAGCTCCAAATTAGCAGTTCGTGCGATGAATACAGTAATACGGATCTCGGCATTCCCGGCATGACGACATCAAAGTCTCAGGGGTTCGACAGCGGTATCGATACCCCCAAAATTTGAACGGAACAGGCAATTTTGAGAGGCACAGGAGACATCAAATCCGATGAGAATGGAAGCTTTTTTACAGCAGAAACATGAACCAGTTCATTACGTCGACAACAGAGAGCAAAGCGGACACAGCATATTCGTACGAAACGACGGAACTTATCCAACATCAAACTACGCCGTACTTCCCATGACACTTCTTGACATGCGCGCGCAGCGTGTCTTCCCGCGAGAACGACTTATTGCACTCCTTGCAAGTAACGGTGAGACGAACATGCGTCGCAATATGGCGACGAAACCCGTCTCTGCGGTAGTGTCCACCGCAGTTCCTCCCATCCTTCAACCAATGGCAGTTGATCCTGCGTTCATCTGTTCCTTGCACGTCGTGCATAGCGCCAACATGGAGCATCAACGCGTTAAAGTCAACGAAGACATAAGGACAAACGATGCCGTTCGCAATCCAGAGGCACCGGTAGCGGTAGGTGTTGGGGTTGGGGTTGGTGGGCATTGTCGGCCTGGAAAGGACCGCCACCTGTCGTCAACAATGTTGGGGGGGTGGAGAAAATTGGCGTCCTACCCAACCGTAGGGGCTTCTCCTGTGGTTGAAGTCGCGTATTGTAGAAACGGGTGTATCTATCATGTATTCATGAGCGCAAACTCGGAAGAAATCAGAATTCCAGTTGACCTCCAAACCCAAATTATGGGGGTATCCTGGATAGTAAGGGAATATGCCTGGATGTCCGACCGCTGAGTACGCAAACCTATGGAAGATTTAGAAGATTTTCGATGGAGGAAGGGGGCGCTGGCTCACCGTGGAGCAGAAGCGACAACTTGATGGATGTGGTGGGTTGGATAAATCTGGCAGGCTTGCAGTGGCTTTTTGTACATGAGTGAAGCTTCCAATTATCCCAGTCCGGTGTCGGAAAGTTCTGTCGGAACGGTGATTACTTGCTATTCCTGGTGTCAAACAAATCATGAAACTTGGATGACCAGGGTTACAGGAGATCAATCAAACGGATGTCTGACGGTGGTCGGGATAAAGATCGCTTTCTGGTTTCGAATGTAAATTTTCGGAGGGTTTGCTTGATCGGTGGGTAAGAAGGCGATGAACCAGTTTGGCTACTATGAACTGGCGCAATGCTAGAGGCTATGTCAACGCCATGTCGTTGAATGGACATAAGGCCAGAAGATTCGCCGATAGCAAGCTACCCAGCGGGAGTACCATACGGAGGAGGAACGGGGTGGGTGAAAATTCGCATTCACAACCCACATTCATATAGCCCTCCAGCGTCAACTATTTCGGTTCGGTCTCTGAAGTCATCTGATCAAAGGGCGTCAGTCCAGGTCTAGTCCCTTTATGGGGGACTCCTCTTGCCTACCGCTACGGCCTGCGAACGTTCCCTCTGGACAAAGTTGTCGAGACTTGACCCAACATGCTGCTCACCTGGTCACGAAATACTTGGTACGTCCAATCCGACGAATAGAAGACACCTAGACGACGTCCCTGCGCTATTTCCGTGTTCTTGCCAATCTTTATAAATCGACTATGCGAATTACCCGCGTGAGAGATACCATTCCCCTGATCACACAACCCTGATTGACGAGCTTTCACAGAGAGGGAACTCTCCGATGAAACATCTGTTCTCGCAGAACTCAAGAGAGAATACAACCAATTACCTCAGTGACAACGCTTTGAAACAAACTTGATGGCCACATACCTCGGAGCGTTTGCCAAACATCTATGAGTAATATCTCAGGGCATGTAATTCCTTGGTTTCGCAGGACGGCCGTAATTATCTATGGTCTGCCCGTGCGTCCAGTTCCAACTCTCAGTTCAGATACCGGTTCATAAGATAATACAGTGACCTGAACCATTCGGGAGACCGCTACAGCATCCGAATGTCTAAAAGAACCACGCAGTTGGGAGCCAAGTAACTGGGACTTGCGGGAATGGCGTGCACGATTAGAAAGGTCCCCAGGGTTATGTATAGGCGAGTGTGACTCACTTTATACTAGCACTCAAGGGTGACCCCCGAAACGACAAGATTTTGGATAAGTCGGCACTCGAAGCCTGTTTCACCGCCTGCATACATGTTGACGGAGTGTGGTAGCGTGAAGCCTCGAAAAAAAAGAAAGGGCTATCACCGCTCACCACCGAGACTTGCCAGTTTGTGGATCCAGTGAATCCGTGAGTCGTTCAATTTTCTCCCCAAAGCTTTGACTTTCTTCAAACTGTTTGATAAGAATGGAGTACTATGCGTTTTGACCACAAATGCAATTGCTTTGAAAGGATCCGAGTCTATCATCTATAATTCGGCGACCGAGTTTATCGATGATAGAACCAGATCCCAGAGCACTTGCATTCTCTACCTCTCGTGCAGATGACCGTGTCGACAACATGATACAGCAGAGCATACGGACAAACACATCGACACCGCATACATAAGAGGTGGACCCGCAAATATTTGTAAGTACCTTTTCCGCGATCACCCGCACGGCGGATCCTGCCGGTGGATCCCGCTCCTCTGACAGACTCCCATCCAAAAAACCACCCCAACTTTCCCAGCCCACCATGTCATTCGAATATCGCCCTCCCGTACAACGAGGTCCCGGCTGGTTCAACGAAGCATGGCCACGAAGATGTCGCCGCGCTCCTCCAGGCGTCGCATGCACGCACTGACGATTTACGCTATCCGAGACGAAAGAGAAAGGATAGGATAGGGTGGTGCCACTGGGCGGTTCGTCGAGGGGATGAACGTGGACGTACAACGGAAGCTCGACAAGCTGCTTCATCCCAAGCAACACGCGGAAGAGAAGGATTGTGAGTCCGATTCCTCATCATCGGATGTGCCCGACGAAGAAGAGAGGAGGGCTGTCGCATACGACGACCGCTGAAAGACATTGTTTTCGATGGCAGACATCCGCCACGTGCACACCATGCGGGAAACGATCTTGTTTTCTTTACCGTGTATTGTGATCAGCTGGCTGAACGAGTTGCACACAATGACAACCTTACCGCGAGTGCCAAGTTGTCAGTATCCCGGGATGCTCAAGCTCGGTTGGGTTTCGAACCAACGTAGCGCTAGCGCCGATGAGCCGGTCAGAGTGACGCAATGGATCAACGGTACATCGTTGGCCATCATGATTGACATAGGATAGGTAAGTAATCCGATGACGACGGACCTGCCAATACTACAACGCGGGCTGGTCGTGTCGGAAAAGTAGAGTGGCACTGTATTGAACGCCACCACCAGCTCAAACACTGACACCTCCCTCAGGCCTCGGGCCTCAAGGCCTCACCGCCCAGCGTTCACCACATCAACGCCGTCAGGGGTCAAGGTCTCGTCACGGCCGAAACATTCCAAGAATGAGTGTGAATGCCGTACTACTACGGTTTAACTCATCACTGATCATGAAGCAACGAGCGTGTCACGCGGTGCATTAATTTACAAGGCACATCCATTCTGCTCTACCCTACCTGGCTAGATACCGTGTCGAGTGTGCTCCGCGTTGTTTGTGTCGTCCATAATGCCGGCATTCATTCGCATTTGATCACCCGCATGTCAGGGAGTGAACCATATAACTTGATCTATACCGCCTAGTATACAGCACCAGAACCGACAGCACTAGCAGCCGTACTCCACACAGACGTACCCGGCGTGAACTCTTGTGCATTCGACGTCATCAGTAATCCCACTGTCGACAAATCGAACCTCGTCAGTCATATTGACATAGAGGAACGTAGCGACAGCGAGCCGACGCCGGAATACAAACTCACCGATCAAGCCGAACAAACCCAGTATACTTCCAAACACTTCTACGACGAGGACTTTGACGAACAGCGTAGGGTCAGCGGCATCCGCGAGGGCAGCTGTGCTGCCTGCGATGCCAACACAGAGACCACAAAAGAGGTTGCACATGCCAACCGTCAGACCACCAAAGAAGAGGGCGTAGCCTGCAAATGAATACACCATCGACACGGGAATTCTCGAGAAGACGCCATGATGACATACCAGTGTAGTAGTTTTGGCGTGTATAGATCAGTGCATCCGGGACGGCTTGCAGTTTCGAGGAATAGACGATGCCGAGGATCTAAAAAACCATTCGAGTTCACCCGAGGATTACAATAAGATGGATTGGTGGACATACCACTCCGTAAATGGCCACGACTTCACAAAAGATGATACTGGAAGGGATAAGAATACGATAGCAACATGAAAATAGACCTGACGAACCTAATCAAGTTCTTGGTACTAATTCGTGGTGTCCGGACACCTCCGCCGATGATCGAAGATCCAGTCAAGAAAATGCCCCTGCAGGAAAGTCAGCAATGTGCTGCGGTGGCATATTCATATTGCTGTCCTACCATCCAGCTCCGAGAACGCTGAAACCGATACAAAGACCAATTCCGAGAGAGCCCCAGACGAAAGGACTGGTTTCTTCGAGAAAGCGACCGACATTGAATGCTTCACCAGAGCCTGCGGTGTCAAGTCGGGTCAATGACGGGTCAGAGTTCAAGCTGAATTGGACTCAACCTGTGAATAAGAGGTAGAGAGCAATGACTACGATGAGGAAGGAAGGAAGGCCGAAGGAGTAGTACGTCGTGTAGTACCCCATTGTGTTCGGTAGTGAGCAAAGTCAGAAGAGGTTTGGTTTGGTTTGTACTCAGTAAGTGGCTGTGTGAAATAGCCCCTGAGCCTAGTGTAATACATTCTACGTCGTCTACCCTTCATCCAGTCCTCCAACCTGTCCTCGTCGCACGGTCACCAAGGTCTCTGCAACAAAATGTTGGTTTATCGTGGAATAAGAGAAAATTGTGCTCACTGCCGACTATTCTGGACACGCAAGAACAACCAGTCCACCGCCTCACGTACGCCTTGCCTGTTACGCTCAACGAAAACGGAACACGAACTAGCGATACAGACGCACCCTTCCAATGCCGAGACGCCCAATACCTCCAGGCTTGCAATTCGTGTTTTCTTCCTTTCTTCTTCCTCGCCTTCTTCCTCTGCGTATCGTCTCCGTGCGCTGTCTCGTCGATGGTGGTCCCATACTTCGTAGTCCTGTCGAATTTCAGTCGCAGACATGCTCGTGGGCGTATCTTGTTTGTTCGCGACGAGGAGGAGTGGAACATTGAGGATTCGAGGAGACGAGAGGACAGTGTCTACACAATATAGTCAATCGTACAAGAACGCAGCGACGCGGACGTACCGAATACTTCCCATCCTTCTCCAAGTCTTTCCCTATCCTGCGCATCGATCACGTAGACGACAGCGTGACAATCTTCGTAGTATCGGTGCCATATCGACCTGATGCCCCTCTGCCCACCAAGGTCGAAAAAGTTGAGAATCGTGGAAGGCAGCGATACCTTGCCCACTAACAATGAACATGAGGTGACACGCGATAACGAGTCTCGGTTAGACGTACTATTCTGTCCAACCGTCGGCCCTATCTTTGAAGGCTCGAGACCCGGCGTGTCATTGTAGAGCGTCTTGATCTTTTCCAGCAACGTCTACCCGCACCATTGTCAGTGAACGACAGAGCAACGCTGGCGGCAAGAAGCGCACCGTTTTGCCAGCACCATCGAGACCGATTATAATGACGGAGAATTCCTCTTTTCTACAGCGATTGGTGACGAGTTGGAGGTCGCTAAGAAAGCGCTCACCGAGTTAGGTATTCGTGCAGACCCTTGAGGAGGTGGTACATACTCAACAACGTACTACCTCGCCTATCAAGAAGCGCCGCACCCACGCCATCGCTATAAAAGTTCACCCTCATCATGCCCGTCAGCCCCGAACTCGCACCCCGCCGCTACGCCGATCTCTGCAACGTTAACTTCTCTAGATGGGGTGTTTGTGACCCTGCTCAAGCCCCCAAGGTGCGCCTTCAGCACAGGTCGCACAAGCGCCACCCATCAATCGGTGCGACAGGTCGGCTCGTATGGTCTTATCAACGTCAAAACCGGCGCCTTGGACGTCGAGGGCGATGTCTATGACCCCGAGTTCCAGAAATTAGTCGATGAGGGCCATGGGATCAAGATTGCCGATCATCCGCTCGTGTACAGCGATACAGAGGTCAAACCAATCCTGAACTCCACGTGGGTTCGCAAGAAGGAGTTTAAAGCACCTGATGATGCGTGAGTGTCCGTTTGTTGGATCAGGCAGTATGGATTGATTCTGACCGACGCTATCCTTTTGAATGCCTAGCCCTGAGGACGACAATTCGGCATCGACGAAAGGTCAATGGTGGTTCCAGAAAGGGCATTCGTGTTCGCTCGTGTTCATGCACGAGCCGCGCGAACAAGTCCTGCCGGGTCCAGTCCTTGAGGAGCTCTACAAAGTCCCCCTTCTCAAACACAAGCACGTCATCACGAAAGCGATCCATTGTTCGGCTTATGCCCAATACCTCTCTGGTACAGGTATGTCCATTAAGCCACCACGTTCTCCCCGCAGGTCGCTTACATTCGGTATTATGCAGCCAGCGAACACATCACGCTTTCACTCATAGGGTCAGAAAAGACGGTATCAGGAGCATCGGGCGTGCCACGTCCTGAGCTCGCATAGTGGACCCAGGGCTGCGAGGCAGGCTATCTCAAAACGGACGTGAGCCAGAACGGCGAACTGTGCTTTGCCCCCGTCTTCACTCTCAGGCAAAAGCTTCCCCTTATCCGGGCACTGCTGAGGGACGTCCTTCCCGCAGACCCAAAGCCGGAATCTTAGTGGGTAATCTCTCTGAATTCACAAGGACGCTAATGTTGAGCGCGTTTCTAGTTGGTGTATGACTTTTCCGCCGTGGTATCCCTTGGACGATGATGGTGTCGAGATAGACGTACGTGTTTTCTCACGGATTCCGGCATGATGTTAATCATTTGCGTAGGATGGCCCAGAAGAACCGACGCCGACCACAACGAGTGTCGCTGCCTAAGTTTGTGAACTATTGGATGACTCTCGACTATTTTGTAAGGTGATTGTACACTAGTCAATGGTTTTCCTGACACGTCTCGTACTCTGCTGTCTGTAGTTCGACCATTGGCATGCGGTTTTCGGTACTCAGGGAGTACCCGTTAGCAGTGTTCCACGCTGTGAGACGCACTGGCAAGACAAACGACCCAGTATCACGGCTGCCGGTGGATTCGAGTCTCGTACTGTCCTTCTGAGCTCCTGCTACCAACGCAATTGAACGCAGACACCTCGAACACGGTCGATTCGCTGACATGCTCACACTTTTCGTCGCACTAGGCCGACTCCCTTCACCAATCGAATCTCTGTCAAATCCGCGCCAGGTCTTGTCTGTGATGGCTGATCAAACTCCACGCGGCCGATGGAGTAAGCTGACGGGATCACCATCGGGAGTACTATGTTCCTCAGTTATGTAACGTCATCGCGTTGTCTGTACCTTCTTGCCGTTTCTCCCCCTCTCTTGGTCAACATGACAGGCAGAAGTCGCTGAGGTGGTATTCAAAGAAGCCTGCCGGCTGCAGGCAAATTGATCATTCCAAATCGCGAGTCGGAAGACGAGCGACTAATCGACCCCACGGTGCTGCCCGCTTTCCAGGCTATCTGCTTAGTGTCGTGTCATGTGTGATAAATTTCATTATGAATAAGTAACCTGTCGCAACTACTACGCAAGCATCTCCGGGCGTCAAGCTTTCAAGGCCGACCCTCGATTTCAAAAAATCTGCAGTAAGCTGAAAACAGATGGGATCGAAGGCAAGCGAGCAAGGAAGAAAAAAAATAAACCCTCAGAAATGAAAGTAGGACCTTCCAAAATTCACCCCTGTCTCTGATAGTGTGCAGTTGCTTGCAACAGTTGCAACATGATGGCCTCCAACGCATATATCCTATCCTCGGCGGACCGCTGCCCGCAGACCCGAATAGAGCTCGAAGACGGTGGGTGACTAGCTTCGAAGGTCCTTTTCATAGATGACCGCGGCTGGGGCTCGCCAGCGCTGGGGCCCAGGGCTGTAGATTCGGGTAGTGACCGTTTCTTGCTTACAGGCTCTGGTTCTGCAATGCCAGCGCCTGCGCTCGTATGTTCCACATCCGCGCTGGGCTGACCAGTCGACTGGAGCGAAAAGGAGCGAGCTCGAGATTTTCCCTCACTAGCAAACATGGGGGTGGTGTTGGAGTTGAGCCCGCCTTCAACCACTTTGGTTAGTACACCAAATCCTTCCCTGTAAGACGTGTATGGGGTCTTCCTCGATCCCTGGTGCTCCCCCTTTTCCTGAGGTCGGGTTGTAGGGCAGGGGGTCGACTTTCCTGACTTCGGAGGGTGTTTGGCTTCGCGATCCGTTGAACCATCTACCTCAATTGGGACCTTTTTCAACCAAGGATGGTGGGGATCAACGCTAGTATCCTCGTTAGCGATGGCGATGAAATTTGGAAAAGGTCCAGTGGGGTGGTTCAGATGTGCATCAAGGGAGACTAGGACCTTGGGGATGTATTCTACATGGGGTTCCAGTGCACGAACTCTACACTACGTGCCATGTGTTCAGTAGGTGATCCTTATGAAGTTGACCCACTTACTAATTCAGCGCGGAGAGCCTGTATTGGTTCTGCTAATTGCGACAACGCTTCATCCAAGTCTTGAACTTGAGGAAATGACTGTATCTTATTCAATATGAGTTGTACATGAGTGGAGATTTCAGCAAGAGCCTGCTGTGGAGGTTGCTCTGCAGCATTGAATTGCGTGTGAGGTGACATCCCCGACGGTAGTGGAGAAGGTTTCGTCGCGTCCTGCAAACGGACCCGCGGGATATGTTTACCAAATTGTGTATTAGGTCACGTGTCAGGGTGTCAACTACGCTCCTAGATGTATATAAAGAATGCGTTGATCAACAGGTATGTCCTTCAACTCTTTCATCGTCCGATTTAGCGCACATGCGGCCCGAGTATAATCAAGGCGACCCGAGTTGTCCAACATATGTTTATAAAACGTCGATGAGATCTTGTTTGCCTCAGCATCATCCACCGCCCACATGGTCCCAATCACAGAACGGAACCCCACAAACTGCACTGCGGCCGCGAGATGGATGACCTCATCCAAGTTACCCTCGTCCCCAGCAGTGGTGTGACACGCGGAAAGATATGCAAACTCGGGGTTGTCCAGCTTACATTGGATGATACGTTCAATGGTGAGTCGACCGTCCCGGAGAGCAAACGCAGAATTGAATGGCTGTCGTCGATCGAGGACACCGTGGCATGCAAAGTGCGCCCACTCGTGTTGCCCGAGTGTTTCAACAACCCTGGAAATGCAAGACTCTGGACCTTCGATCCGCGTGAACGTGGCTAGATCACCGATAAGCCCACCAAGACTGGCGAGTTCAGCACCAACAGAATGGAGTTCACCCTGTCCGGGGGCATTCGCTTGCCCGATAGCGACGATGCCTTTCCTTGATTTCTGAGCGTCCGAAACTGCATGCCGTCTCGCACGGATCAGAGCGTTAAGGGTGGGTGTGTACGACGAGATATACAGGTCAGAGAGACCCCGCTGGCCCTTCCTGAATGGGTTGGCTGCATGCAAGGGCAGGAGTGTGAACTCAGCGGTTGGACACCACCGGATCCGCGTTTTGAGGGGATGCATTGTTTGGAGCACATCGATAATCGGGGAGACCACATTGTCCCAAAGGTGCCGCAAGAAGATCCTTAGCTCCATTGTCACGTCTTCCCGTTTGGAGCGCAGAATCAAGTCATGAAGCTTTGAAGACATGCCTTGTGCATCTTTTTTCGTGACGGCGAGCAACGGAACATGAACAGGATCCCGGTTTCCGACCACGATAAGCGCGTCACAGCCGTACTGGCTCGCGTTGACGGCTATGACAGGCCCACCACTGGCTGCCTGCTGGAGTTCCGAGAAGAGAGGAGGAAGGAGAAAACGGGAGAGGCCGGGTAATTGACGGATCTCGGTGATGACTCCCTGTAACTGAGAGATGAGGTTGCAAACCTGATCATATTGATCTTCTTCGGGTAAATTTATCGCATTGCGGGTGAGTGATGTGATCTGCGTGAATTGATCTGCAAATGCCCTCCCCGCCGGTCCAGCAGCAACGACATCATCAAGCGATGAACCAAGACGAGTGAGTTGGTTCCAAAAGACACCACGCCCGTGCTCGAGAAGTTCGATAGCTTTGGTTGGAGACTGATTACGAAGACATGCGGAAAAGGCATCCACTGCAAGTGATGACGCGAGTTGCTTCACTGTGGAAAGGTGTTGCGGTAAAGGTGTAAGAGTAGCAATATGATGAACGAGAGGCAAGTG
>JBBPMD010000852.1:0-12670 GCA_038090095.1 Zangia roseola | reverse complement strand
CACTAGTCAGCATGCGGTCTTTGAACAGGGCGGACCAAGGGATGTACTTTGGTAGACGTTTCTGCTGAGCGAAGCTCGCGGACCTGCGTTTCGAGGGCCTGCTGGTCTTGACGGGCGTGCCGAAGGGTTCCACGAAGATTTTGTACTTCCTCTTGAGCGCTGATCAGTGACTGGATTTCTCAACGAGAGTGAACGTACCGTCACGCTGGGTGGCATCCTCCTTGAGCCTGCTCACGACAACCATGAGGTCCCGCTTTTCCCGCTCTGTCTCGTCGACGCGATTCCTGATGTGGTCGAGGTCTGAGACGGACGACGACTGGGAGGTGGTGTACGAGGATATACGGGCATCCAAGTCTTTATTTGACGCGACTGGAGAAGAGAGGACATGAATTGAGTGGCACGAGAGGCGTATGGATACACACCAAGGTGATCCCGTTCCTCCTTGAGGAGGGTGGCATCGTTTTGGAGATTCTCAAGGGCGTGTTCGAGGTCCTTTGTTTTTGTTTCGCCGTCCTGGACGGCCTGGTCAAGTTCAATCTCCTTGCGCTCGACGTCGGCTCTGAGCTCCTCCAAGTCGCGCCTGGTGTCATCCTGGTCTGCGACCTGGGCGAGCAAGAGCCTATAAACGGCAAGGACTGTCTCTGGGTCTGGTTTTGCGAAGGAGGCGTCGGGGAGGATGTGGGAGAGGGTGTCAATGTCGAGGTCTGGTGGTATGGGGACAAGGAAGGAGACGGCAGACAAGGGGAGGTCCTCTGTGCCCTGGGTAGACGCCGTCTCTTCGTGCTCTGCGGCGGCGGCGGCGGCAGCAGCAGCAGCTTTTGATTTGCGTCTTGTTTTGACCATAGCTTTGACAAACGTTCTACTAGAGTCATGCACTTTGTACAAGCCTTGCTCAGAATATTCCCACGCTAGCTCGTTTTCTCTTTTTCCATGTCGTTCTTCAATTCGATCGGGTCAGTGACATATCCTACATCTATTAGCATTTCCTAATCTTCGCTTTCTAGTCGCTCCATGTCCCGCAATCCCCGCGGTCCAAAACGCTCGCCGACTCCAACCTCGGCCACCTTCCCCGATATGCCTCCCTCACCCGTCCCCTCTTCCCCGGCCAGCCCTGCTCCCCCCAAGCCTCTTTATCTCTGCAGCCCCTTCGTCGAAGCCGCCCTCGTCAAGGGCAACTTCAAGACAATCGTCTTCCTCCCAAAATACGTCGACATCATGGAATGGGTCGCCGTCAACGGTACCTTGTCTTTCCTCTCCCTTGGCCATCATAACAACCACCATACAGTGTTTGACTTTTACACCAACCTCAACGAGTTTTATGGTGTCATCTCCGAATGCTGCACCCAACATTCATGTCCCACCATGTCGGCCGGTCCAAAGTCAGCGTGATCTATCTTTGTCCTGTGCGATCTCCTCACGTTTTACCCCACAAAGCCTCAATTACACTTGGATCAACCAAGATCGCAAGAGTGTCCACCTCGCCGCACCCACTTATATTGATTACGTCATGACCTGGGTCCAGAACCTCCTCGACGACGAGAACGTCTTCCCCACAAAATCAGGTACGCAACCCACACTCTTCGCCAGTTCCTGACTTATCCGTACTCTAGGTCACGACTTCCCCCAGACCTTCCCTTCCACCATCAAGCACGTTTACCGTCAACTTCTCCGCGTTTTTGCCCACATATACCACGCTCACTATCCCCAAATCCTTCATCTCCGCTCTGAGCCCCATTTCAACTCTCTCTTTGCACACTTTTTGGCACTTGGCAGGGAATACGAGTTGCTAGATATCAAGGACGTCAAGGGCTCTGCCAACACTCCCGTTGGCATCGGCATGCTGTGGGACAAATGGAGAGAGATGGGCATCTTGGAGGGTTAGTTATCTGCTTGATAGTTCTTTCTACGCACGCTCTCTGTATATTACTGTCAAACTTGGTTACCATGCCCCCCAAATTCATCGCCGAGTTCGAGCGGACACCCGACCATACCCATGTCCTTCTCATCACAACCGGCAGCGTTGCGTCCATAAAAGCCCCTCTGATAGTCCAGGAACTCCTTCAAGTCGGTCATCTCTCCATCCACCCGCACGTGCTCATCCACCCCAGTACAGCAACGTCAAGGTTGAAGTTGTCTCCACCAAACAGTCCCTCGTATTCTTCAACACCGCAGATGTCGAGCAAGCCGGTGCCCACGTCTGGACAGACGACGACGAGTGGTCGGTACGCGCCCCCACACTGACCCATAATCCATCTCACCCCTCACAGGGGACCTACAACATCGGCAACCCCATCCTCCACATCGAACTCAGGCGCTGGGCAGACATCGTCCTTGTCGCCCCATGCTCCGCAAACACCCTCGCCAAAATCGCAGCCGGCATCTGTGATAACCTCGTCGTAAGCTCTTCTTTACGAGTCGTAACAAAGTCTGGACCGCGCCCCATTCAGACGTCCCTGCTCCGCGCGCTCGCACCGACGACGCCAACGTACATCTTCCCCGCCATGAACACGCTCATGTATGAGCACCCCTTGTCAGCACAGCACCTCCGTGTCGTGCGCGAGGTCGTCAAGTATCACGTTGTGGGGCCAATCGGGAAAGGACTTGCATGTGGGGACGTCGGTATGCGATCAACAACTTTCCGGTGGTCTATGGTTCATCTCTTTCCTCCGCAGGTCTTGGCGCGATGACGGAGTGGAAAGATGTCGTCCAGATTGTCGTAGAGAAGATGCAGTTGCAATTGAAACCGAGATATTGACGTCGCCCCTCATCTCACCCAAACGTTCATACTGAATATTGACTGTACCATGCGTACGTATGATGAAACCACATGTGTAGATCGCAAGATTATCATGAAACAAATTACGTCTTTTCAACCGATGGTTTCAACCTGTTGCACATGACAATCCGTTTCACTACTCGTCTAGCCTCAGGCGCGCAGCACATTCATCCCTTTGTTTGTGACCTCTTCATTTTGAACATGAATTCAAGTATCTCACTCTCTTGCGCCCGCCGTGGGCCTTTGGCGCGTTGAATTTAAACAAACCAGGCTCCTCTTGAGGTCGGGACAATTCTTTTGGTTCGGATGTTATTTCTATGCATTCTTGTATTAATGAGTCAGGTCCCTTTCTTTACAGGGAAATAGCCACCAGACAGGCACTGGCACGTAGCGTTGACGGTGTCAGTGAGTACCCGCGCGATCGTCCTGAACCCTAGTACCTCAATCACTGAGACGACTCCGAGTTGTGGCTCGCCCGTGGCACCACTAGTATCTTCTATCCGCTCCGAGTCACTCCTCGGAGTCCAACTTGAAGCCCGCGGGACCTTGCGCCGGACTGTACCTTGGCTTTCAACTGATTATGTGACCGGCACTGGCAACTATTCAAGGGTATGACAGTCTGTTTCACTACTCCTTCCAGCCTCAGGCCCGGAAATTATTCGTCGTGTATATACGGAGTCCCAGTGTGCCGTAGAAACATACACCTCCCTTCTACGCTTTCAGCACATTCAAATTCTCGCAATTCTTAACATGATTATCTCCAGCCGTGCCTGGCGGGGCTTTGAACTGCACCCACTTGCCAGCTCCTTCGTACGGGGCGAGATCATTGACCTCCAGTGGTATATCGATGCATTCGTGCATGGACAACCTCCTCAGATCCATTCATTTACAGGGACATGAGCACTAGTCTCGCCATGCAAGCGGCCGGACTGTTCGTTGATCTCACTTTGGCGGCGACCGCACAACACTTGGACATTAGTACGTCTCTCACCCAGATCCATTGACATCCCTTTTGAACAACTCTGTAGGTGTGCCACTTGGAGATTGTCTACTTACAGACGAGATTGCCCAGATAGTAATCCCCTGGGTGCCGGTCCTTGGTGAGTATCAAATCACATGTGAGTATACTCATCCCACATCATTACCATTACCCTACCCGACTTTCATCACAAGTTCAGACCCAGAATGGTCTTTTTAGTGCTGCGAGTCGGGCATTCCAGGTGGAATGAAGTTTGGGGACCACAAAGGAAGTGTGTAGGCCATTGTCATGACTCATCAACAAAATGGGACAGATCTTGTATTGGCTACTAATCAGAAAACTTGCACAATACTTAATTCATCTTATTCTGCTCATCAAACTACAAATCATGTACAAGGCAGCCGGCATCAGTAATTTTACATGTTACTAATTGTGCTAAATGTTATCCAATTTCAGCTAATTCCAGCTTTTGTCATCTTTTTGCACTTGCAAAGTGGTTGCTTAGTTGAATGAGACAAGAAAAGATTACTAAAGTCACAATATGTGACAATTAGCACAATGTAAAATTACTGATGCAATACTACTATACTCTGTTTGAAAACATTGAATACCTCATTTTAATGGGAAAAAAGCTTCTGTGCAGAATTTTGAATGAGTTTTGATAATTGGCTAAGCAAAATAGGACATATAAAGCCAGATAAAGCCAGATAAAGCCAGATAAAGTAATGTGCAAGTTATCTGATTAGTAGCTAGACCTGCTAGGTATAGCCAGATTAATAAAATCTTGTATTCCTAGTAAGAAACTAGTAGCTTTTCTTGTTACATTTTCTTTCTTTCTTTGTCTTTCTTTGTTACTTCACTACCACTTGTAACCACAGACACTGCCTTTGGGCTAATGTGTTTGCTGTATGACTCAGAGTCTTGCTTACACCATTCTTGTTGACTCACCCTAATTCCACCTATCTGATGGACACATATCTTATGTCATGTATCTCTTGTCATCTTCTGTTCCCTTTGCATCTTGACTCATGGTTTATGACTCACACTTCCACTCTTCATCACCATGACTCACTTTCCTTATTGTCTTGGATATAATTGGTCTTGGTCCATGCCCTTTGCTGGCTACTATATAAACCATAGTTACAACCTTTGTATTCTTCATTCTTGATCCACTCAATCATATGCTCGATTGTCTGGCCACTCTCGAATCTCCTCTGAGTCGACTACCTTAAGTGTGCCTCAAACATTCGTATCCTCATGTGTGTGTAATGCCTGTCAAGCGTTGCCACCTACTTGTCACTCTTCGACCTCTTCAAGCCCTTTGAGTCTACATTAAGGCCTACCCAGTCTTATTGTAACATTTTTCACATACTGCAATCAACTTCCATCATGTAGCATAGCAGGCTGAGGGTAATAGCATCAGGAAATAGGACATGTAAGGAAACTGACAAGTCTCTTTCTCTCTCGTCCAAGGTAACAAGGTTATGTCTGATGGAAGAAACACCAGAAATGTAGAGAGGAAATAGGTATGGGTCTTAGTGGGAGATACTCACTACTAACTAGACATAGTACTGAAGCCTTATATTGCAAAGCATATGTGGACTGAGTAAATGAAATAGTACAGGGGACTGAATTCAATAACTGAAGGAATGCTCTGTAAGGAGCTCTTCTTTAAGTAGTCTGAGCTACTGTTTGTACATGTATACATCTCTATCTAAAGATAGGTAAGTGAGTCATATGGAATGACTAAAGATCCTGATAAATGGATCTACAGCAGATAGAAGATTGAACTGATAAAAGATCAATCAATAGCATAAATGACTCTTATCATGTCAATCTATGAAGATATGACAGCATGATGAGTCAGAGTGATAGTGTAAGAATCAGACCAAAGGTCTGGACCATCTGATGTAATCAGGGTCTAGATTATGGGTTAGATAATAGAAGAATAGAAGTAAGAACCCAAAATCCAACAACATGGCCTTGACAGCACTTATTTGACTTGATCAACAGTCTAAGTGTTATGAACCCATGTCACAACCTCTTCTTTGACTCCTATGATCAATGTTATGCAACACAAGTCAAATGGAAACCTACCCTAGAGTGGTTCTAACTGTTATATTTTCTTTCTTTTCTTGTCTTTGTCACTTCACGCATGTACTACCACTTTGCTTTGTTACCACAGACACTGCCTTCAAGCTTACATGTTTGCTATTCAAATCCTGCTTACACAATTATTGCTGACTCACTTTGATCTAATGGACATACATATATTTAGAGATCTGCATGAGTAAACCCATATGTACCCACACCTAAGTAGCATTTTGAAGTCTACACTTTTGAAACTTTCCAACTTGGTTTTTGACATGAGAATCAGGTTTAGTGATATAGACATGGAATGTAGCATTGACACATAGTTACATATGAGCACTTAGGCCAAAGGAATCCACCCTTAGATGTCAAACTTCCCATCAGGAAAATGATGAAGAAAAGATAATTCTATATACATAATTCCAAGATGAATATGATAATAGAATGATAACAGATTATAATCCATTATCATGCCTATCATGGAATTATATAGAATTATCTTTTCTTCATAGTTTTCCTAATAAGTTGATAGAGGAATAACCAAGTAAACTTTATTAGAGTCTACTGGCATTGCATTCATGGTTTATATACTACCAGAGTACATGTTTAGTAATATTGTATGTAAGTATCCTTATCTATCATATGACTCTGTATATTAATCCCATTGGATGATAGCTTATCACTGATAAGAAAGAAGAGAAGCATAAAACTGTATGTGATGTGTGCAGCATATATGAGGTGATCCATGAGAATGTGGTAGAATGGAAGTAGAAGCATTCATGAGAATGTTCCCATGAGATTCCACCATGCTTCTAACCATGATCCAATCTAGATCAAATGAAAGAAGATAGTCCATATGTTCATTGTATAAGCATAAGAAACATATTTGAGAAAGACATAGAAATAAGTCTAAAAGCATGTTAGGGCTAGTTCTCATTTGACTTGTGAGACATAAAATTGATCATAGGGGTTGAATGAGACTGTAGAGAACATGTTCATAATGTACATTAACTGCATGTGTATATGTGCTCATTGTCTTGTTGTTATCATTACTCATCAGGGTCATTTCTATAGTCCATTTGTATTTGGTGAGGATGTGAGCCTGTTTGATGTAAATTTGATGGTGGACTGTCACACAGTCTACAGCAGGGCCTTCAGACTTTCCAAGTTCGACTATACATTTGATGCAAGCCTCCAGTGATGGATGATCAATATTGGGTGTGTCAAGGTGTATTGTTGACCAGCTGAACACCAGGACTAATTTGATGGTAGATTGTCACACAGTCCACAGTAGGACCTTCAGATTTTCCAAGTTCAACTATGTATTTGATGCAAGCCTCTGATGACAAATGATTGACATTGGGTGTGTCAGGGTGTGTTGTTGACTAGCTGAACACCAGGACTACAAATTCATACTGGTAATCTTCTTTGTATTGCTTGTATCTTGTAAGTCATATAATGACATAGAATATCAGCAAACTCATTAGGTAATGTGTAGCATTGTATAGTGGTCACAGTCTGTTATAGTGTCACAAAAAGGTCCCTCCTACATAGCAATAAAAATACTTTTTCTATTCTATATCTAAAATTACATCCATATAATACTAATGCTATGGATGCAAAATGAATGATTTTTGGTCCAAGGGGGTATCAGGACAAGTATGGTGGTTGAAAGGTGTCAAGGCTAAAGTGCATCAATCTGATGGTGGGAACAGTGAGTGAATACCTTGAATATGATAGGAATCAAGTGGTGAAATATATAGTGGGGAAACAAATACATAGTGTTGTATGTTGTGGTTGAAGGGGATATGAAGGCAAGTATGGTGGTTAAAGGGCGTCAAGGCCAAAGCACATAAATCTAATGGTGGAAATGGTGAGTGAATACCTTGTACATATACATATGATGGGGATCAAGTGGTGGAATGTGTAGCAATGAAATCAATGTGCAATATTGTATTTTTGAATTAAAGGAGATATCATAGCAGGTATGGTGGTTGGAAGGTATCAAGGCTGAAGCACATCAATCTGATGTGGGAACAGTGAGTGGATACCTTGAATATAATAGAAATCAAGTAGTAAAATATACAGCAGTAAAACGGATGCACAATGCTGCATTCTTTGGTTGAAGGGAATATGAGGGCAAGTATGGTGGTTGGAGGGCATTGAGGCCAAAGCACATCAATCTAATAGTGGGAACAGTGAGTGAATACTTTGTGTATGATGGAGATCAAGTGACAATACATGCAGTAGCAAAACAAATGTGCAGTGTCACATTTTGAATTGAAGGGGGTATCATGACAAGTATGATGGTTAGAGGGTGTCAAGGCTGAAGCACATCAATCTAACAGTGAGAACAGTCAGTAAATATCTTGTATATGATGGAGGTCAAGCAATGAAACATATGACTAGTGTTTGAAGGTCCAATCATGTAACCATCCAATAACTGTAACTGTAACTGTAACTGAATTGAACCAACTGTAACCAGTTAGATCAGTTCGGTTATGGCAAGGTTACAGATAAGGTCAGTTAAAGTTACAAAAAATCTCAAAATTTAGAAAACCAACCATGACTGGTCATAACCAGTCTGTAACCTGTAATGGTGGTAGCCCCTATCTACACAATATCTACCCTATATCTCCAAATATTATTTTTTTTCAGAATTTTAAGTATTTTATGTGACTTTGTACAACTATTTTTTATCTAAGACCCCCTGAAACTGACATCCAACCTGGATCACCAGATATCTCGGTCGTTTCTGGCCCGATTCTTATGGTTAGTTGATGCACAGATGGCCACTGATCTGTACTAAAATAGACCCCACTATCACTAAGCCTGATCCCCATGTTATCAGTCACAGCATACATGTTCACATAGATTAGGAATTTGACATATCAAAATGACATGCCATCTTAGAATGCATATATCTTGGCCATTCCTGGGCTGATTAGGGTGAATATTAGGTGCACAGGTAGCCCATAGTCTATTCTACATTACATATCTATATATTAAAGTGTGATTCGCACTTTGGAGGTTGGCCCATACAGTTTCAAAAAGACCAGTCATAACCAGTCATAAAACCAATTGTAACCACTTGTAACCAGTTTTGGTTGGTTTTGGTTCAGTCTGGATCAATTCAGCAAGTTACATGACCAGTCATGGTTCTGGTTATACCAAATAAGGCTAAAAAACCAGACCAGACTGGACTTTTAAACACTAATGTTGGTACAACTTAGTGTATACAACTTTTTTAACAAATTTCACCTGGGAAACAAGCTCAATTGACAATGAATATTTTTTTAAAAATTGGAAAATATATTTGAACTTATACTCCACCTCAGGCTGACTCCCATTGCAAGTGCTAGACCAGGATAGTGCTCTTGCTACCATGAGTAGGCAATTCCTAGTGCAATGATCATATGAGTGTGTAAACTTGAATCATTGCCAGTGTGTTGGTCCATGTCAATTTCCACATGGACTGTGGTACTTCTCTTTCAAAAAATTCTATGCAACTAACTTGAATGCAAATGATTGAAAGAGTGGCACTGGCATCAAATGTTACAAACACGCCCGTAACCCCTATCTTCTCTGCAACATATGACTCAACCCCTATTTTCTCCAATGTTTATGACTTCAACTATCTTCTTACTTTCTAGATCACATGACTAACACATGTCTACCTCATGCTAAACCTATGCTTGGAAACTAATCTGATTGGCTGCCACACGGAACACAGCCTAAGGACTTATCATCCAATTGGATATGATCCACATCACATGACCTCATCTTTCTATACTTACACATTGTACAACATCAAAGCTGTCCACTTCTCAAATGTTCCATGACCCTCTATGACATTCCAACCAATAACAGAATAGACTCTTATCCAATGCCAAATAGATACAAACACATGTACTTAGTATATATACCATGAAATAGTGGCCAGTAAACCCATCAAAGTTTACTTGGTCTTTACTGCCAAACAACTTCTTCACTTGAGCATTTTCTCTCATTACTCTACTAGTCATTTGCTCAGTGTTTTGAGTGTTTGCTTCATCAAACATCTGGCTCAACTTAGAGGGGGGAGGAACAAATGCACAATGTTAGCAAGCTATAATTGTTGAGTAATCAGACCAAGACATATGTACAAGCCACACTCAGCCAAGTAAGCTGAGGTAGACAGGCAATATAATGATCAGTAATCATCTCAGTAATCCAAGGGGCTACATGAATCAATACAGTAGAACAGTATATAAGACTAGTTATACCTAGGGGAATATAAGATTTCTTCCCGCACCTAATTTGCTGTGACAATAATGTCCTCAGTAGGTCTTGAGGGCATCAAAATATATGGTCCAGACTGCCCTAGAGAAGATATGGTTGCAATTGTGATTGTCACAGCTACAAACTTTAATACTACATAGTAAAGCCCTAGAAATACTAGACTATGGCTCGGACTGTGAATTGAATTACCCTTTGTGTCCGAGTAAGCATTGCAAAGGAGATTGTTGCCACTGCTATTCTCCTTACCTTTTCTTCCTTGACAAGTAACATTGTCACATTGATTGTCTATTGTCATCAGTGGATTACGGGAGGTCAGCAAGTGACACTACGAAGCTAATCGCCACGTCGTGGCAAATATCTAAAGGGTCGACCAACCACCCATGCGCTCAACTCCATTTCATGGGGCATTCAAACAGCTTGAATCCCTTCACATCCATGACCAACCCCCTTCCGATAGCTCCTTTTCCGACATGCGCATACTCTACATTCCTCTCGTCTGCCGGGACGTTCAGTCCATCCAACAACTTCTCACTTGTGTGCGGGGTGAATGGTTGGAGAAGAATTCCCGTGATACGGAGCGTCTCCAGGGCGGTGAGGTAGCACGATAGGGCAACGTCTGGTGGGTGCGCATTCGACCAAGGTTCAAGATTTGTCAGAAGTACATTCGCCTGTTGAAGCAAACGTAGGTGACGTCAGAGAAGAGTGGAAGCGACTCACGTGTCGCAGAGTTAATACGATCGCGTGAAGCGCCTCCGCTACTTCCAGATTTCTCATCGAACGTGATACTCGTGCTCCGAGATCGTCCAGTAAGGTCAACAGCTCTGCATTGGTTGACACTTTGCAATTCTCGAGATCCCATGAGCTCGCCGTCGAACCTCCTGAAAAGCACACGTTGGGGAATTGTAGAGAGAAAAGTTTGCGGAACTCCAGCCGTTCAGAGGAAGCTGGCAATACTTTTGCCGCTCGGCGCTTGATTGCATTCGATGTTACTCGAAGGAAGTAATTCCCAAGGGAATTGCGTAGTTCATCTGCATGTTTTCGGAGCTGTTCCTCGGACCAATCTACGAAGTAGATCATAAGGTCAACACCCCACTGCAGCGACAAGCGATCGGAGCGTCACACCACAAATGGACTTACCAACATCATCGCGGAACCGCCCCCCGACACGCGCGAGATAGAATCGAACAGGGTCCACTCCGAAATCATCCATAGCCGACAAAGGATCAGCCACGTTCCCAAGAGATTTCGACATTTTTTTCTGCCCTGCAGTCCAATGGGCGTGTGTCAGCAGTGTTTTAGGTATTGGAAGGCCCATCGCTTGCAGAATCGCGGGTAAGTAGACTGCATGAAAACTTTCATCCATGAGACGAAAACGGCGCAGCGAGGACAGCTCCAAACGTACCGAACGATGTCTTTTCCGACTACTTGTACGTCTGGGGGCCATGCTGTCGTTGCAGCAGAGGGGTACCCCACCCCACTCAGATAGACTAACAACGCGTCGAACCAGACGTATACGGTCTGGCTCGGGTCCCCCGGTACAGGAATCCCCCACCCGATCCTCTCTTTCGGTCTCGATATCAACAAGTCCTCGAGAGATTCTGTCTTCAGGTCTTGGATCACCGCGTTCTGGTAGACGTCTGGGTGTACACTGCGCGACACAAGTCCGCTTTCGCCTTTCGTGTTGAGCTCGGCTGCGGCCGAATAATGCGCGAGAAGAGCATCACGAAACTTGGATAGCTTGAACTTGTAGTTCACCTCGCTGGACCATTCCACGACGGAGCCCATTTCTGTCGAAATTTTGGTATCCGGACGCGTTGGATGGGATGTAACGCGAGAGGACGGGTAGAAACATTCGTCAGTGGTGGAATAATAACCTTGGTAGGTATCTTTGTAGATGAGTGCTTTGTCGACCAGTGCACGCTACGCAGGATGGGAGTGAGGTGGTGTGGGCAACGTTTGCGAGGACAAAACTCACTTACCCAGACGTGTTCGACGGTATCACGATGTCGTTGCTGAGTGGTGCGCATAAACGTGGTCCCGCTGATATTAGCTCTCTCTCCGAGTTTCTACTCAAAAGGCATACCAGTCAATACGACGCAGCTTGAGCGAGGAACGGGGACGGACACGAAACTCGGCGGATATAACGTCGCACCACTCAAGTGGACTGACACCTCTAGCTTCGGCTGCTTGCTGCATCTTCAGACCGTGTTCGTCTGTACCAGTGAGAAACACTACTGGACGCGCGGGATTTAGTATGCGCTGAAAGCGTGCAATGATGTCTGCCGTGACGAGTGAGTGGAGGTGACCGATGTGTGGTCCTTGTAAGCTACGTGAGCAGTGAAAACGATGGAGAATTGAGTGGACTCACGGGCATTTGGGTAAATGGGATAGCGTTTCAAGCTTGAACTGAAAGGGGCACTAGTCAGCATGCGGTCTTTGAACAGGGCGGACCAAGGGATGTACTTTGGTAGACGTTTCTGCTGAGCGAAGCTCGCGGACCTGCGTTTCGAGGGCCTGCTGGTCTTGACGGGCGTGCCGAAGGG
>JBBPMD010000851.1:0-12702 GCA_038090095.1 Zangia roseola | reverse complement strand
GGCGAAGGCAGCGACATTGATCTCCTCGAGGTACCAGTTCATCTGTACTTCTCCCCAGACGGGTCCTCACGACGCCATAGCTCGAAATACCCACCCGCGCACCTGCTCCTGCGTTTGACTATGACGAGGTTCGTGCTTCGCTCCCTTTATTTTTTCCGTGTTAATGCAGCTGCAGCCACCGTCTCCCGCATTGTCTACGCGTCCTCACGTAGATGAGGTACTATCACACGAGGAACCACATGCCGCACCACAGTCCTCGCGTGGCCTGTCGGCATCTTCCGCTCCTGGTGTGAGCCCAGAGGTGCGCTCATCCAAGGGCCGTCCAGGCCTTGGAACATGGTTCAAGAGGAGAGAAAGGAATGTGAAAGACCGAGCCGATCAGGCCCTCACCGCAGGCTCACCCTCACCACCAAGAGGAAAGCAACCCGACCGGCCTTCGATCATGGTACCGGGTAAACGCAAGCGAGTGAGCCGTTTCTCTGATAGACAGCCCATGTGCTGCTTTTCTTACAACGTCCTTAGAGGGTGTGGGTGGCTCCCCCTAGAACACAGCAAGGTCATCCCTTCTCGAGCCTGTTTGGAAGAAGGTCGCGAGAGAAGCCGTCTGCTAGCCGTCCGCCTCTTGATCGTCCAACGCACGACGCCCCTCGTGCTGGTAATACCCAGGACTTGAAAGAGTCAAACGAAGCGGCCCCTGTGCGTTCTTCCGCCGATGGTCACCCCACGTTGTAAGGTGCTGACATCCCATTAGCAACCCGTAGTGAACGATCCATCTCAAACGTCAAGGGGGATTGCCCATGGAGCGGTGAGCATACTCGCCTTAAGCTTGCATCGAGAAACTTAGGACAGTCGATTAGAGTCTGCCGGATCCGGGTAGACTGAGAGTTTCGTTCTCAGTACCCGCGTGGGCAGTGTGCTTCCGTCCGTGTGCCAAGGATGGGACACATTGATCCAATCCAAGCGACTGGATACGATGCATGTTACGCTGTGATCATGTACCGCCTCACCGGATTCACCGATGTTCTTGCTACGCCCGTCTTTGTTCACAATTTCATATTTATTCCCCATGGATGTGCTTGGGCTGGTTGAGCAATCATGCTGACACTCCATTTCCTTGAGCTCACCACGTACGTGCAGACCATCGTACGTGATATCTGAGACTTGTTCGAACAACTAAACCTAAGTGACACCCACAAGGACCTTTCGGTCTTTCTATTCAAACCATTTTTTTGATCGTACCAGACAGGACACGAAGCAAGCGTCGTAGTCTATATTGAGGCAGACCAACTGTCGACGGGTCTCTTGACGTCGGTTGGCACCGTATATCGAACTGCCAATATGCACTAAGTTGAATTGGCATGGAGCGATGAGCGGTCGTTGGAAGTGTCTGCACGGGAAACAAGAGATCCACTCATTTCATGTATGCACGATCGTGATGAACCATCCGAGTGATGACGAACTGGGATTCAATGTTGTGGAGGGAGTACCTTTTCCCGTGTCCAGGCCCGAGGCCCGTGACCTTCAGTCCATTTGTATATATACTCATAAGGAAACCAAAATTCTCAAAGATTATGCGTACCGCTGCCTAACAAGCCCAAGACGAGTTCGATCGAGCCCTGTCGTGAGCGTGAAGCCAACTTCCTGAGAACGATCACTGCGCACCTACACAACGTGGTCCCGAGCAAGAATAGATGCCAAGGACACGAGACGCCTGCATCAATCACGTTACGGAAGGAACGCGTGCGACTGAGCCTGCCAGCGCAAATCGAAATATTTTGCTCCTTGACGCTTCAAGTCATACGCCACCTGAGAATGTCGGAGACGAAGACCGGTGAGTAACGATTACGAGGGAGGGAGTGGGTTGCGTTGATGGTTCAGTCAGAGGACACAATAGTGCTGGACGCGGGAAGCCAAGTGCGGGCACTTGCTTTTCATCCTGACGGAAAGCATATTTTGAGTGGAGGAAAGGAAGGGATCCGACGGTTTCGAATTGCAGATGGCAAAGAGGTGAAGAGGCAGACGGGAATGGATGTGTTTGGCCTTTCAGTGTCACAGGATGGGAAATGGGCGGTGGTTGGAATGCGTAATGGTGGAGTCAGCGTGTGGGATGCAGAGTTGGAGAACAAGGTACTCAATGTCGATGGGGGAATTTCGGTGTGGGCAGTGGACATATCCCCGGACTCGACGCGATTCGCAACAGGAAGCTGGCAAGATAAAAAAGCGAACATATGGGACATAACGACAGGGGAAAGACTGGTCGCACTCAAACTCGACAATTGGGTTAGTGGAATCCGGTTCTCTCCCAATGGCGAGCAAATCACCATCTCCATTCCGGATGGTCCAATCAACATCTTTGACAGCCACACCGGAGACAAACTGGTCATCATCAACACGGAGACCCCAGAATACGACGTGCTCACTCCGCTTGCATGGTCCGATGATGGCCGAAAAATTTTCGCCGTTTGCAAGACAAACAAGGTCAAGACTTTCGACGCATCGACTGGGACACAACTTCAAGAATGCCAGGTTCATGACCGCGAGAGCTGGCAGAAGCCTATCGCTCTAGCCGCCAACGGACGACTTATTGCTGCCTATGCAGGTGGCTCAATCACCCTTTGGAACGAGTCCACGCTCTCTCAGGCTGGTCCTGTCATCAAGGGCGACACTGGCAACGACATGTACCCAGCTGGACTCTCTTCAGATGGCAACTATCTCGCAACAGGACAAAACAGAGGGGAAATCGCTATCCGTAACCTCAGCACTATCCTCGCGGACATCCAAGTCAATGCAAGTATCCATCATACATCGTAGAACAATAGGTCACGTTGCAATAGGTATCCACGCACGAAGAAATAGATGAAGACCAACGTCATTCTACCTCTGGCGGCGGCGACAATAAGGGCCCTGGCTCGAATGTGGTATGAGCTCATCATTATGTCGTCTTCTATGACATGCTAATCACGCACGTTTACGCTAGCCATCTAGTCACAACTCCGAGCCCGGATCCCAGAGCATGGATGATGATGTCCTAGGGGTACCAGTTCATCTGTACGTCTCCCTAAACGAAGTCTCATGAAACCCATAGCTCGAGATACCGACACGTGCACGCGCCCCTGGCCCAGCTTTCGATTATGATGAGGTTTGCGACCATAAACTCCGATGTTTCTGTGTTGACCTTTCCGAAGCCTCCGTCGCCTGCGACATCCATCCGCTCTCCCGTGAATGAGACCTCACCGCCTGGGCCATCCGATCCTATATCCCAGGTGTTCGCCGCTCCTGAACCACGTGACGATACTGCCGGACCATCAAAACGACTCTCAAAGATCAGAACATGGTTCAAGTTGAGGGCTGGAAAGCAGAACAAGCATCCTGAACCATCCGAGCCTAACCCACGCTCTGCACAGTCCACTCAACCTGCCGTTCCAGCCGGATCACTTCCATCGACGTCGATGAATTCCCAGAGTGAGCATCCTCCCGTGATGACCGAGAATCGCCGTAGGCGAGTAAGTTGTTTCTTTTTTTCACGCTGTGTGGCGTATCTCATGCTCCCATAGCGAATGGTTTATGCACCGCCTGGAGAACAGCAGTACAACTTGTTCATGATTTGGTTACGAGGGGTTCCACGTGAGAGGCCACTTCCCAGAGTCCCTATTCGCCACGATCCAAACCAAGTCGCTTCGCGAAATGGTCACAGCACGACGGAACCGAACCAAACAGTTCCTGTGGGTTCCTCTTTCCTTGCCGGGCGAATTGCGTCGTAAAGCTGATGTCCCGATAGTCACCGCCAGAGAATGCGTCGCCTCAGACTGCAAATCCTAGCGGAGGGGTCCCTGTGATAGCACCACCAGCAAATGCCAGTGAGACGCCCCAACCTGCGAGCGCCAGTGGGATTCCTGCGGCGGTGAGCATGCTGTTCTCGGTCTTGTACCAAAACTTAGGGCACTGGATCAGCATCAGACACTCCCTATCCGTAAAAGAGATAGAGCTACGTTCTCGGTTCCGGCGTGGATGGTATGCTACCTTTGTGGTGGTGCGGGCGGGACGGATTGATACCGGCGGACATGTTGTGCACTTGGCTATACTTCTCTATCACATTCTGTAGATCCTTCTTCGGCCATGTTTTTGACTGGTCAGCAATCACACAGATACCGTTTCTTCAGATCCAGCATGTGCGCAAAATGCGGACCGTTTTTCAGCACTCGAACCTATGTGCCGGCAAGAGTTCCCGCGGTTCTGGTCGACCTGATAATCATGATCTATGGCTCGTTGCAAGGACACCATCCACATCCATGAGCTCTTGCTCACCCTATCTATCCCTAACAACGATGTCGACGACAAGGAGCCGAGTCCACAAGCAGTTTTGCTCTCATTGAGCATCTCACACGACATCTCACGCACAGCGCGTTCAGACGACTTGTCCTACTCGATCGATTACGCCAACGTATACAATGAGCTCGTCGCCACCCTTCCACAGGCAAGCTACACGTCGCTCGAAGCGCTCGCGGAGAATGTCTTCCAGGTGGTTTTTCGCTCGAATGCGAACGTACACGATGCTGGCGTCGTTGTCACCCTGCGGGATACTTTGCCTCGGTTCACGTTCGAGACCACGCGCAGGCGAGAGCAAACACTGACTGGCCCGTGCAAGTTCATTATCAACGGATTGGGATTCCCCGCCATCATCGGTATCAACCCTCGAGAACGTGTCGAGAAACAGCCTGTTGTGTTCGATATCACCGTTGAGCGACCAACGTCACGAGACCGTTTCCCCTTCTTCGGCCTCACAAGATCTATCCGTGATGTGAGTACAGCTATAGTATCAGAATATTACTGGTCATCTAACACTTTGTAGATGTTTTTTCCATCGCGATACTTGACCGTGGAGGCACTCACGTCAGTTGCCGCGTGTCAAGTTCTCACGTATACCAACGACCCACAAGACGCGGTGACCATCAAGCTGTCGAAAACAGAGGCATTGCGTCTTGCGGCTGCCTCTCAAATCCAAATAACCCGACAAAGAGAGGATTTCCCCGACGTATTTTCACCCGATGAGGCCCTTGACAGCGTTACGTCTATCCCCACAGAGACAAAGGCAGCCATCGGCGGCTCGTCTTCGTCGCACTCCGTCGCCCTTGCGCTTGGTTCGAATCTCGGAGATAGGTTCGCTAACATCGAGACGGCGCTTCGTTTCCTCGAGGTACCCACATCCTTGCTCGGCGATCTACCCGAGAATGCCCAGGTGTCGGTCGTCGATACGAGTTTCATGTACGAGACCGCACCCATGTACGTGACGGACCAGCCTCGATTCGCCAATTGTACTTGTATGGTGCGTCTCTTCCGTTCCTTTACTACGTACATACATTTATTTCTTCACTAGCTTGAAACCAACTTATCACCTAGTGAATTGCTCCGCTTGGTCAAAGAAATCGAGAAGGCTGTCGGGAGAGTGCCTGGCGTGCGTTTCGGACCGCGCGCCGTCGATCTCGACATTATTTTGTATGACGATCAAATCCTGGACAGTCGCCGTCCAGAGAACCGATTGAACTTGGACAACCTGATTGGCGAGCTGGTCATTCCACATCCGCGGCTCTGCGAACGCGAGTTCGTTCTCCGTCCCCTGAACGAGTGAGCCTCGTCACGGCTCCCAACCTACAGAGCTAATACTAGAATAGCATGATTCCAGATTTTGTGCACCCCGTATGCAAGAAGACTATAGGTGCACTTTTGCACGAGTTGGTGTCCGAGCCAACAAGGGACGGTGACCCTATATTCAAAGTGGTACCGTTTCCGAAATACCCCGTTGACAACACGGAGCCTACCAAGGCGGATGGTATCCAAGTACCCTCAACGGCAAAATACTGGACGGTATCTTCAATGGACCCCACTAATTATGGCCGTCGTCTGAAAACCTACCTCATGGCTACACTGAATGTGACCCCCGACTCGTTCTCGGACGGCGCTCAATACAACACACTTCCTGCTGCCATCGCGTATACAATGACCGCCGTCACCTCTGGTGCTGATATCATCGACATTGGCGGTTACTCCACCCGTCCCCGTGCTGATTTCGTCTCGACAGAGGAAGAAATCCGGCGGGTCGTCCCCATAATCCAAGCCATCCGCGCACACGCCGATGACACGGTCCGCCAAGCGCTTCTTTCGGTGGACACCTTCCGCTGGGAGGTTGCCGAACAGGCCGTTCGCGCAGGCGCCAACTGCATCAATGATGTGCACGCCTTTACGGGGCCTACCTATCCGCCCGACGCCGCGTCTGCGGAGCACCTTGCCAAGATGCGACGTGTGGCAAGGGATCTGGGGGTGCCGGTGGTGTTGATGCATTCCCGTGGGGACGCTGGGTCGAACAAGAATTACGATGCGCACCCTGATGGGCTCATCTCTGCCATTCGGACGGAGCTCGGTCGCAAGGTGGATGCGATCGTACGTGGTCCGGGCGGGATGCGTCGGTGGCTCGTGATTGTTGATCCTGGGATTGGGTTTAGCAAGTCGGTGGAGGAGCAATTAGCGCTGATGCGTGATTTGAGGCGGGTGACGGCGACGGACGAGGGTGGGAATGCGTTGGCTGGGTATCCGATGTTGTTCGGGGCGTCCAAGAAGTCAGTGTTGGGGGCGGTATTGGAGAGGGATGATGTGGAGGGGGCGTATAAGGGACGGAAGACGAGTGCGCAGGAGAGAGGGTGGGCAACCGCTGCTTCCGTGGCGTGTGCTGTTCAGCAGGGCGCGAGGGTGGTGAGGGTGCACGACGTCGCAGAGATGAGAGATGTGGTCGCTGTCGCTTCAGCGATCTGGAACTGATCTTACCACTACTTGCATAGTTCAACCTGTGCTGTTGCATCATTAGACTTTCCTCGTCTGATAGTTTCTTATGAGATCGAGTTTTCAATTGATCATGGATTGGACATGTCAGCATAGCATAACGCGATGGCGGAAGATATAGGAGAGTATGCACGATGGATAAAAAAACAAGGAAACTTGGATTCGCCGATGCTGCTCTGTCCTCCCCCAGACACACCCCAAGGCTATTCCGCCATGAACGGCGACTAGAGTATAGCCATGTACAAGACCAGTTTACTTTTCTGGGTTGGCGTTCCTAGAGACGATGATCACCATCAGATTGGATATCAAGAGACAAGACCTAACGACGTACATTCGCCGCTTGCCACCAGGGAGCGTGGTGACGTTCACGAATCTATATGCAAATACACGCCATCAACAAAATACCAAACCAGTCATGGTTGTTGGCTACGTACCTGCGGTTGTAGAGCATGCGCTTCTTGGCACGACCTTTTGGCGACTTCTTCTTCTCCTGTTTTTCAACCTTTGGTGTTTGCGACTTGACCTTTCCGGCACGCGCAAGAGATCCGTGAACTATGGTTGCGTTGTGGTTGAGCGGGACATGGCTGCGATGACGAGGACGCACCTTTTCCCATGTTGTGGACGATGGGGAACTCGACTCGACCGTATGGCTATCCGTAAGCGGCGGCGGAATAACTGTACAGTTTTGAGATAAGGTTTATCGGAAAATGCCGACACAGCTTTCACCCTGCCTATGTAAGCGTAGATACGGAGCGTAAGAGCTAGCGGGGTGGCGCAAGGCTTTTCTCCTTGCCGCCACTTCCGCCACTATGTGCAGTGACTGCTCATTCTCTTCACCCACCCGCCTCTCCCTCTCACTCCCCGCCAGTACTTCACCTCCATCGGAGTTCTGTCCTGCAGGACGCTCGTCGCCCGTTCCCCCTGGGATAGCGTCAAGCTGAACTATGAGTAGCCCCAGACCGGGCCTGCCTCCAGCCGAAAATCCGGCAGGTTTTTGGCCCAAAACACACAAATACCGCATCAACACATCCCGCATTCCGCTCAGTACATCTAGTTACATAGTTTACGATCACCGACAATGATCTCTTATGTTCATGTTACCCCTTTATTCCCGCGTCACTCAAGCGCGTGTATTCACACAGATGTTCGCGCATACCAACTGAGTGCATTGTGTTGCATGGTCGATTTGCAGCTCGTCCATCGATTCCATCTCCGAGTTCGCCGATTCAAGGCTTGATTGGAGTTTGATGATTCCATCGTCCGATATAGCTAGTGCTAGAGCTACGGAGGGCAATGGCAAGATCTTACTTCAAACAAGCCTCTCCAGGCAAGTCCCTCGGAGTCTCTGCCAAGGTGTGTGCACATCCACATCCTTTTACTTGAGGCACGAACTCAATGGTAACTTAGATCAATCGATCGTTGATCGTTTGCTCGTGCCTCTTGTAAGTGACCCTGTTTATGACTTACCTGGACGCGACCCACGCCGCCGCCAGGCGCATTAATGCAATTCCAGTCCGTACCTCAACCATATCTTGAGATCGACGGCTTGGAAGGGGTGTTTCTCCGCCGACTTAGTTACTTGGTTCCCCCCTATTCTCATTCCGTAGGAAGGATAGCCATACCAGCCTCGCGGACGGATTTATCGTGCGACGTGCCTCTGAGTTGGTGCATTGATAGGCAGCACGTTTCGGATCCAGCAGGATGAGCCCCTCCACAGGTAAGTACTTATCTGACTGGAATGCCCCGTTGACCTGCATTTCGTTATCGTTCACCCACATTTTCTAGCGCAATGCGGTGTTCCGTCTTCGCATCTCCCACAGAAAATTACAGAAAAATTTTTCCACCGTCGAAACTTTCTTTCTTGATCTTCAATCTTCTTCCCTCATTAGAGTTCCCTTCACTGGACACTGGAGATTACGTGTCTAGCTGTTATAAATATCGTTGGTATGTTTTTCTTGACGTGGCTCTCGTTGACGACAACGTTATGTGGAGACATGGTGCGGCTATCACTGATCAACCAATAGCGAGACGACTCTCAAGTCACCGTGAGACCATATATTGTCACCATCTGGAGTCTCGGCCCAGTCATTTTGGTCACTAACGCAATTGCTCCAGCAACTTACTCACACCGATCCCTACCTTCAGCAGCGGATAATTCCGAAAGCTTGGACCCTAACCTCTTTCTCGTGCTAGTTTGCAGACTCTCCTGACTTGACCTATATAGGACAGACACAGGGGGGCGCCCTGTCTGGCTGCACACCAAGTAAGTAGTCAGCCAAGGCAAAGTCCCTATTCATTGGTTGTGTTCCTCAAAATTGCTGCTTTCAGCGTTGGTTAATCGTTTTATTCCAGATTCCATGCGTTGGCTGTGTCTTTTCCAGGCTGCTTGGCAGTCTTTCAGCATTTTCCCCTCCATTGCCGTTGCGATCCTACCGTATCCGACTCTAGATTCTCACACTTTATCTGACTTGCCGTTTTCGTTGGATTCCCGAATCTTACGACGCTGTATCTCGCACGCCTCCGCATCGGCAGCCCACCGGATGCAAAAGCAGATTTTCCTAGTAGCTCATACTTCGATGGGTACCCTGCAGTTCATGATGAATTGGACACCTTCCACACGTAGCATTTCTATCATTGGCAATGGACCTGCCCTGGCGATGCTACAAGGAAATATCAAGATCACTTCGGCAAAGACCGTGTAGAGATGACCTCACTATCTCCGGACCTTCAAGTTTACTTTCAACAGTATCGTTGCAACCCTGCCACGTTCGACTCTCCCGTATCGTAAAATCCGGCACATCCTCCCCACTAGGTTTAAATCTCCACAATCAAGTTCGGACAAATCGGGAAAATGATACTTTTTCGCCGATATAGTCCAATGCGATTCTTATGTGGGTGCGGTCGGTGTTACGGATGATGCAACGCGACAATGTGACAATTAGGCAATTCCGGGAACCTTGATGATTACACGCACCTGGACCCTTCGTACCTGGAATACCTCGCACAAGACTGCACTTCCCAATTACCGCCTCCGCATTCAGACCAGTCTTTCAGGGTCGCGAATTTACGGCATCATTTTCCTGTCGGTTCCGGAGTATAAATCAGGGCCCGGCTGCATTGAGAATGTCCAGCGAAGCATGGGTACCGCATATCAGTTTTCCGAGTCCACGATGCTCACCGTGCGAGGTTTTTCTTCCGTTCTCTTTGGACTTTCGCTCTCTTGACCAGTTTGTAGTCACAAGTAGTTGCCTGCAAGGCATCGGAGTAACCCTGTCGTTATTTCGCTTGTGGTTCCGCTGGAAAATCCGACGCCTATGGTGGGAAGACGCGTGGTCGGGCATCGCGTGTCTTTGTGCTGTTGTACAATTGGCCGCGGAGTGGACGTATCTGAAAGGTGGTGAGTACCGGGTCTTGTTACGAGACTGAGCGGAATCTGACATAGACGACTAGCCTGGCAGGCATCAGTCGTCGGATTTTGGTTATATGCCTTGGGGTTTACCTGTGTTGTATGGTATGTCACGCAACTGCTCTTCTATTTACACGCTAAATGCATCCACTTCAAGGGCTGTTCGCATGAGCATCCTGTTCTCGGTCGCACGCGTCGTCCACTCAACGAGGCAGATGCGCTGGATTGTCACTGTGATCGCCATCTTCTTTACTTCGGTGTTCCTGGCATACGAGATATGGAAAATATGGTGGTTCGTTCTAGATTTTGGCTGGACCAAGAAAACAGAATTTTATACAAGACCTGCGCGCTGGTTGCCTCGTTCTATGTATGTCTATGAGCTGTGTAGTGAGTATACTCATTTTATTTCGTCCTGTCGTTGAAAATAACGATGACTGCACAGCCGACTGTGTTTCGGATGCGCTCCTTATCTCCCTGCCTGTACGACTACTGTGGAGCATGAAGCTTCCAGCGAGACAACGGAGGATGATCATTGCGATCTTTTCTACAAGCATTGTCATCACAATGGCGTCCATATTTCGCGCAGTTTGTCAGATCATGGGTATGCGCTCGCTTATTGGAGTGGCTAGTGACGTCGAGGTACGGCTGGCATCAATCGTCCGTTGAGACCTCCCGTTTGACGTGATAATATGCCCAGATCGCTTTTTCCGTCATCGTTTGCAACCTCCTTGTGGTCGTGACGCTCGTCTACCGCTTCTTTCGGAGACTATCGGCCCCTAATGAGACCGAGTCTGACTCTGACAGTGAGGACGACGACTTTACGACGCCCGTTCGCGGCAGGACCACGACGCCTGCGTTAACTACGGTCGAAATCGACACTGTCAATTGGTCTGACTATAGCAGTCAGCAGTGCACCTCCCAGCGCTCGGAGCCTTGATTTTTCGGAGCTTTGATTTTATTTATCCTATTCGTTATCTTGTATTTCCGATTATCGAGTTCGACGGTCCTTTCTCCCCTCGCTACATATATTTATTCAAGTTGTCGGATTCAGCTTAGCTTTTCGTATAGATTCGACCTGCACTGGCACCAGCTACAAGGACGTGGTAGGATACAAAGGTTCAGCGATAACAGAGCGCAGCTGCAGCTCATTCCTTGGCATCGGGCCGCTTACTCACTTGATGTACTAGACCCGACTCCCCAGGGTAGGTCTTGCCCGAAGTCACCGAATAGGCACCATGGTATGGAAAGTAACTGTCACCGGGTTCTACCTGGTGGGAGTCAGGGTGTACCGAAAATCACGACATCATGGGGCGCGTGCAGGTGCGCAGCCCTGGAGGACGTCTCGAAAGAGAACGTTCAAAGCATCTCGTTACACATGCCAGTGCCGTGAAATTTCCCGAACCGTTGGGGGCTGTCATGCTGGAAGGGCGCCGTTCTGACCCTATACCTGCGAATTAACCCGACTTCCGTGTTATCAGTCTCGGTCATACTACTATCTCGTGACCGGTGCTCATCCGCAGTCCGCCGACGACACTGCCAGCGATGCATATGTACTGATGGCTGACGTTGGCTCTACGTCGTACACGTCACTCCAACGCTACCTTATCTCATCGGCACCGTAGAATCCTCTCGAAACCCGCTTCGCAATGTCAACGCCGCCAAGGGTGGCCATTTCGATTGTCCAGACCTATGTGTTTGTTAACTCGTTATTAACACAGCATCGAGATTCACTCCGGACCCTAATTCCGCAGTCCAATAGTGCCTCATACCTTGTCTACCTGTATCGCAGCATCCTGAGCACCTCTTTGGAAGTCTTCAGGGATGTGCCCGACCCCCCTCAGCCTGAAAATCCAGAAGGACTCGGAGTCGAAGAATAGGATTTCACTTATCAGTCATGTTGTACCCCTCTATGATGACCGGTGATATTCAGAGCCATGGACGATGGAAGGCGAGCAAGCGATTCAATGGACCTGTCTATCACTACCATATTCTTGCATATGGGGGGAAAAGTATGTCATCCTGGCGCTTACCTAGGATGCAAAGCCAGGTTGTGTTGTGGGGCTGAAGTCACGTCCACCTTCCATTTCCGGCTGACAGCGGCCCGCGCCACTTCAAATTCCAGGTGATGCACATCTTGCGAGAACGGGCCCAGAGTCTTGCTTGCACTTATGCGCCCCACCTGCCCACCGTCATCAACGGATACAAATTGGACGCTTTGGTCCATTTACTTTCCTTCGCTGATCTGTGATCATACATCTTCATAAGGGACATTCGGGAGAAACCTCGAGTCAGGCACCTACGCACCTCACCCCCCCCCCCCCCCCCCCCCCCCCCCCCCCCCCCCCCCCCCCCCCCCCCCCCCCCCCCCCCCCCCCCCCCCCCCCCCCCCCCACCCCCCCACCCCCCCCCCCCCCCCCCCCCCCCCACCACCCCCCCCCCCCCCCCCCCACACCCCCCCCCCCCAC
>JBBPMD010000850.1:0-12718 GCA_038090095.1 Zangia roseola | reverse complement strand
CCTGGAGTTCGATGTAAGAGACTGAAGAAGTCATTACATCGAACTCCAAGGCTAAATACAGTGGGTAGATACACTACCAAATAGCCAAGTGGCTGAAACTCTAAGTAAGTGTGACAAAGCAAATAGAGAGAGATTCAAGCGCAATCAATGCAGCTAACACTCCCCCGTGATTGTGCATGTCTCTAACAAAGCGAAACCTACTGAAATGGTCCAAGTCCAAGTGAAGCGCAGAAATGTTGCACTTTGAGGCAAGGCAATGCCTTGGTGAGGAGATCAGCTGGCATGTCTGCTGTAGGGAGGAAATGAGGTGCAATAAGCCCTTTATCAACCACATCTCTCAGCCAATACCACCGAAGATCCAGGTGCTTCATTCTCCCATGATGCTCTGGATGTTTGGTGACCTGAATCGCCGACTGGTTGTCCATATGGAGCGTCGATGGTCCAGTCGCCTCGTATCCTAGTTCCTGCATGAATTTGCGCATCCAGATGATCTCCTTGCCTGCTTCGCATGCAGCGATGTACTCAGCTTCAGTGGTAGACAGTGCGACGATGGGCTGACGCTTGGACATCCAAGAGACAATGCCAGTACCTATCTTGACGACATAGGCACTGGTTGAGCGACCGGAGTCCTTGCAACCACCATGGTTCGCATCAGAGAAGGTGCTGAACAGCTTGGAGGACGAAGGGTCAGGGGAATAAGTGATGCCAAAGTGAATAGTGCCCTGGATATAGCGAAAGAGGTGCTTAATGGCATTCCAATGGGCCACACCTGGATCAGATGTAAAGGATGCAAGCTGGCCTACAGCGAAGGCGATATCTGGGCGAGATGCACAGGAGAGGTATTGCAGCGATCCAATGGCACCTCCATAGTCGACAGAACGCATGAAATTGCGCTCGTCGGTCGTTCTGGGACTCTGCTTGCGTGACAGGCATAAGCCAGGCTCCATGGGCATTGTGACAGGCTTGCAATCGGCCATGTTAAAGTGAGAGAGCATGTTGATGTAGTACTGAGGCTGCGAGAGCGTCAAGGAGCGCTTTGGGCGATCACGATCAATCTTGATGCCCAGGATCTCTGTAGTAGGTCCCAGATCGTGCAGTTTCAGCTCTTTGCCCAGATCAGAGACAGCCTGCTTTGTTGCATCCAGAGACTTGGATGCGAAGGTCATATCATCCACAAACACTGGGAGGATGACCTGGACATCACCTCGCACAAAGATGTACACAGCAGCATCCAAATAGGTCTGGGTATAGCCAAGGGACTTGAGAATGGTCCGCATCTTGTGATTCCATCGATTTCTGCCCTGTCTTGTGCCATACAGCGCTTTCTTCAGTAGACAGACTGCGCTTGGGATCACCTTCAGTGAAGCCCTCTGGTTGCTCCATATAGACGTCGCAGTCGATGTCGCCATTTAGATAGGCATGGGAGACGTCCACGGACCAGAGATGAAGGTCATGGATAGCTGCGAGGGCGAGAATGATGTGAAGAGTGGGTAGTCGCACAGTGGGGGCGAAAACCTCGAGGTATTCGAAGCCAGGTCACTGGGAGAAGCCCTGGGCGACCAATCGACCTTTGTACCGCTCAAATGAGCTATCAGCATGGAATTTCTTCGTAAAGACCCACTTAGAACCAATGACTGGGCGATCCTTGGGGCGATCCACAAGCATCCATGTCCCATTCGTTTTCTGGGCAGCTAACTTGTCCACAGCGGCCTGTCTCCACTCTAATGCATCATCTCGTGTCATGGCATCCTTGAGCGATCGTGGGTGAGGCGAATTCGTCGCAAAGCAGTGGGCCATGTCCGCTTCCTCGTTGTCAGAGTCGTCCGAGTCATCAGACAGCTGCGCTGGGCTTAGTTTCCACCATTCGCGCGGTGGCTGTCGATTTCTGCGGGGCATACGAGCTCCAATCCCGACTGGACTGGGTGCTGGCTCCAGAGCAGGCTGGGGGGTAACAGGCTCTTCAGGGAGCGGTCTGGGGACTGCAATCGGCGTACGGGGTTCTGCATCCTGATCATCATCGTCGACAGGAGGAAGAGGAGGTGGAGGCGCCCCCCCAGGAGATAGAATCCCAGAATTGTCACCCAAATCATCGTCCTCTTGTGAGTCGTCACCATGAGGTGCTATAAGGGGATCAATGGGAGCGAGGGGAGCGATGCTTGATGGTTGGCCAGTGCATGCAAGCGAGGGGCGCTCATCGAAATCAGCTCGTTCTGAGATGATGGTACGCTTTGTGGTGGGGTTGTAGAATTTCCAGCCCTTGTAGCCCTCTGGGTAACCAATAAAGACGCATTTTTCGTAGTGGGGGCGCAGAGCCTGGCATTTGTCCTTCTGTATGTGGACATAAGCAGTGGATCCCCACACACGAAGGTGCGAGACGTCCGGTTTGCGGCCATGCCATCGCTCGAAGGGAGTAGCATCGTCGAGGGCAGCTGTTGGGCATCGATTCCACACGTGGAGGAGTGCAGCGAGTGCTTCGCCCCAAAATGCCATAGCTAGGCTCGATTCCTTCAACATGGCAGTGATGCGCTCAGAGAGGACGCGGTTTGCTCGCTCGGCGACGCCATTTTGCTGAGGACGGGCGCGGACAGTGTGCTGGCGCTCAATACCACACTCTGTGGTGAATTTGAGCATGGCATTGCTCATGTACTCGCCACCCTTGTCATCTCGCAGGGTTTTGATCTTTCGCTCGCTCTGGTTCTCTGCGAACGCCTTAAACTGCTTAAATGCCTCGAATACGTCCGATTTGGCGCGAATGGGCAGAACAAAGCGGTATCTGGAGTAGTCGTCGATGAAAGTGACCCAATAGCGATAGCCAGAGAAGGTGGGGTAGGGCACTTGATGTACATCAGAGTGCACAAGCTCAAGAGGGCGTGAAGCGCGCGATTTCGACGAGGGGAAGGGGTTTGCAGACATCTTGCCTGCGAGACATGGCTCACAGATAGGATCAGGCAGCGACTTGCTGTCCAGCTTCATCCCAGTGACTAGCTGACGATCAGAGAGCGACTTCACATCAGCAAGATTGTGGTGTGCAAATCTGCGATGCCAGAGTGATAAGTCGAGTGGTATAGTCGTCGCTGGGCATGCATACTCAGTCACAGGCTCCGTTGTGCCATCCAGGAATGCGGCGTTGTTGCTGTCGATGGTAGCGACGAACAGCGGTGGTCCAGACGCCCGAGCGAAGGTCATATGTGTTGCATTGATATGCACAACAAAGGAGGAGTGACGAGTTAGATACAAGACAGCTAGGAGGTTGTTCCGAAGCTCGGGGACATGCAACACATTGGAGAACTCGACCGCTCGACCGCTCTTTCCATCTATGACTGGGTGGAACACCACAGACCCAACTCCTGCCGAATAAACGATGGTATTGTCGGCGAGCTTGATAGGAACGCGTTTTGGGGTATAGTTTCACAGCCAGTGGCGATGGGGTGTCATATGAGAAGTGGCCCCCGAGTCTGCATTCCAGTCATGGTCAGCATCGAGTATGAGCGGTGAGGATGGATCACAGGGATCGCTGGAACGAAGACTTGCATTTCCGGCGCGTTCAACGATGGCCTGAGAGTCTGTGGGCGACACAGCAGCTGCCTGGGCTTGCTCCGTCCGCTTGTCCTTAGGTTTCTGCGTCTTGTAGTACTTTTTCGCTCTCTGGAGCGCATAGCACTTGCACTGGCAATGTCCCGGCTTGTCGCAGAACAAACATGGTGCATTGGGAGTGCACGAACAGCCGGATGACGATGTGAACAGCGCAGAGTCTGCAGGAGTGGTGTGGAGGACATCAGAGCGAGGGCGACGATTAATTTCCTCGGTCTGGAACGCAGCTTTGACCTTGTCCTTATCCAGGTCAGTCAGGAGGGCGAGCGACGAGATGAAATGATTAAATTCTGGTCCCAGCGAGCGGATCATCACCATACAGGCCAGCTCGTCGTCGAGTTTGGCAATGTCAAAGGTGCTGGAGCGGAGGTCCTTGATCCTAAGCATGGAGTCCTCGACTCGCGCTGCGAGCGAAGGGAGGGACTCATCAGGACGCTTCCTGATGCTAAAAAAATCTTCATAAGCGACAAAGCGACTGCTGGCCTTCTGCTGCACGAAAACGTCTCGGAGCGCTGCCCAGGCCTTTGTGGGATCGTCCTGAGTGGCTCGGATGTGGACTCGCTGATCTGGCGCAATATTGAGCATTAACTCGCCTGCAGCCTTGTCCTGTTTGATGTCCCAAGCGGTTTGCTCAGTGCCAGAAGCGGTAGGGCGAGTCTCCTTGCCATCGACGAGTCGCCAGAGGCCTTTAGAGCGCAAGAGGGCCTTCATCTCTTCGCTCCAGGTGACATAGTTTTTGCCCGAGAGGACCTGAATGCGATGGGACGACGAATGCTGAGCCTCAGAGGACATGATGGAGCGTGCGGAGTTGTGGAAAATGAGACCGGATGTCGTTTAGGGTGGGTGAGAAAATGCGAAAACTTCGCACAGAGATTTGGGAGCTGTTGAGAGCAATTACAGCGCAGGGCTCATAACCTGTTAAAACAGCTGGGTTCCCTCAGCTGGAGTCCGATGTAAGAAGCTAAACATTAGGAAGATAAGTACAACATACCTGGAGTCCAATGTAAGAAGCTGAAGAAGCCAAACATCGGACTCCAAAGTCTATATACTGTACCTAGATACATCAACAAATACTAAGTGGCTGAAACTCTAAGTGAGTGTGACAAAGCAAATGGATAGGGATCCAAGCGCAATCAATGCAGCTAACACAAAGTCCCAGAACAACTGATGAGTGCAATTTCATGTGTTCTGTTGTTGGGATTTGGCATTCTGTCCATTTCCATAGTGGTGTCTATCACCACCACACTTGATATAAACAGTCTTGTGTTGGGACTAGTACCCTGGCCAAATAGTTCGGTGGTTAGAGCACCTGGTATACACCCAGGAGGTTGCTGGTTCAATTCCAGCTCTGGTCACATTTTCATAATAGCTGAACGAGCGAACCGTGTTCTCTCTGAGCCCATTACAGCGATGCTCAAGGAATTTGGCCTTGCCATGTCATTCTGGGGCAAAGCACTCACTGCATTGGTCCACATCTGGAACTGTTGCCCTACAGCCGCTCTGGATGATGCTACTTCCTATGAACTGTGGCATGGACAAAAACCAGATGTCTTACACCTTCAAGTCTGGGCTTCGACCACTTATGTGCATATCCAGAAGGATAAACGCAGCACCCTGCACCCTCATTATCACAAGTGTGTCTTCATAGGATATTTGGATGGCTACAAGGGGTGGAAGTTCTATAATCCCACTACTGAGCGCACCATCATCTCAGAATACACTGATTTCAACAAGCACACCTCTGTGACTGCACCCACACATCCACACCACTTGGTGAAACGACATCTCATCCCTATACTGCACCAGACACTGATGATGCTGGCGATGACAACGAGTCTGATGGTCCCAGGATTCTGCCTCCTGGTGGGGCACCTGGCCCTGCTGAGGAACAGGATTCAGAACCCAATACCCCAGTTGCTGCTCCTCAGCCACTGCCTGTCGCACCAGTGACACCATCACCTGTGCCCAAGCCAGTGCATAGTCCGATAGGGCTTGGAGCATGTTTACCACAGCGAACTTGCCAACAACCACACGAATGGTGGAAACTCAGTCCAGCTCAGCTGATGGATGATTTGGATGACTCTCATAGCAAAGATGCCAACACAGTGTACTGTTTTGCGATGAATACAGTGCACCCAAGGTCATTCAGAGACACCATGAAGTGAGCTGACGCAATGGAGTGGAGACAGGCTGCTTTGGACGAACTTGCTGCCCATAAGACGAATGGCACATGGAGCCTTGTGGATCGCCCAAAGGATCACCCAGTAATCAGTTCTAAGTGGGTCTTCACAAAGAAATATCACGCTGACGGCTCCTTTGAGCAATACAGGGGTTGTCTGGTCGCTCAGGGCTAGAATCTCGCAGCGTCCTGGATTCAAATTCCTCAAGGTCTTTGCTCCTACAGTGTGTCTCCCCACCCTCCAAATCATTCTCACACTTGTTGCAATCCATGATCTCAATCTATGGTCTGTGGATGTCTCCAATGGTTATTTGAATGGCAAAATGGACTGTGACATCTATATGGAGCAGCCAGAGGGCTTTGAAGATGGAGATTGCATGCAGACGGTCTGTTTGCTCCAAACAGCACTCTATGGCACAAGACAGGGCAGAAATCACTGGAATCGCAAAATGGACACAACTCTCAAGGCTTTGGGCCTCACCCAGACTTATTCCAATGCTGCTGTGTATATCTTTGTCCGAGGTGATGTCCAGATCATCCTGCCTGTTTTTGTCGATGATATGACCTTCACATCAAAGTCTCTTGATACTATCAAGCAGGCTATTGAGGATCTTCACAAACACTTCAAATTGCGTGATCTCAGGCCTACCAAAGAGATCCTAGGCATTAAGATCGATTGTGATCGTCAGAAGTGCTCCCTCACCATCTCCCAATGCCAGTACTGTGTCGACTTGCTGTCCTGCTTCAATATGGCCGAGTGCAAGCCTGTCACGACCCCAATGGAGCCAGGACTGTGCCTCTCATGTGATCAGAGCCCCAGAACAGCAGAAGAGCGCACTTTCATGCATTCAGTCAATTATGGGGGTGCCATAGGCTCGTTGCAGGATCTCTCATGCACTACTCAGCCAGATATCATCTTCGCTGTTGGCCAACTTGCCTCATTCATCTCAGATCCTGGTGTAGTGCACTGGAATGCGATCAAGCATCTCTGTCGCTACATTCAAGGCTCTCTGACCTTTGGCATCACCTATGCTCCTGATTCCACCTCTTTCCAGCTATTCCAGACCTATTCTGATGCAAACCACAGCAGTTGCAAGGATACTGGATGCTCTACCAGTGCATATGTCGTCAAAATTAGCACTGGTGTCATTTCCTGGATGTCAAAGCACCAGACCATCATCGCACTGTCTACCACTGAAGCCAAGTACATTGCAGCATGTGAAGCTAGCAAGGAGATCATCTGGATGTGAAAGCTGTTGCAGGAGATCGGTTTCAAGGTGACTGGGCCTTCTACACTGCATATGGACAACCAGTCAGCAATCCAGGTAGCCAACCATCCTGAACACCATGATAGGATGAAACATTTGGATCTTTGGTGGTACTGGCTTTGAGACATTGTTGACAAAGGCATTATTTCTCCTTGTTTCATTCCCACTTCTGACATGCCTGCTGATCTCTTGACCAAGGCATTGCCTTGAGTCAAAGTGCAGCATTTCTGTTCTTTGCTTGGACTTTCTTTGTTCACTTCCATATAGCTTCAGTTTGCATAGATGCACAATCACAGGGGTGTGTTAACTTTCTGATTGTGCACTTCGCACATTTTCGCTCTATTACCCTATTTAGATGTTGTGCCACCTTGTGGCACATTGTTTGCATTTGTTTCGGAGTACTTAGCTATCGGAGTTCCTCTGTCATTGCTTTCCTTAGTTTCTGACAGGACTCCAGGTATGTAGTCACATAGTCTGCAATGACATCAGTTTCTGACAGAGGACTCCAGCTGTGCATCCAGCTGTTAACAAACTGCAGCTGAGCAGCCAGCTGTTGACAGCTCTTTACCCAGATCAGCGACAGCTTGCTGTATTGCATCAAGTGACTTGGATGCGAAGGTCATCTTGTTGACAAAGACTGGCAGAATGACCTGGACATCACCTCAGAGAAAAATGTAGAGAGCAGTGTCCAAATATGTCTGGGTATACTCAAGGGTCTCAAGAATGAACCATATCTTGTGATTCCATTGATTTCTGCCCTGTCTCATGCCATATAGTGTTCTCTTCAGTAGAGAAACTGTTTGCTTTGGATCACCTTCACATGCTCAGAAAACCACTGCTTGCCCCTTTTGCTGGTATGTTTGGGGTCATTGTCTTGCTAGAAGATAATCTCATCTGGAGTTGTGCCATAATGTTCCAGGGTTTGTTGGAGCTCATCCTCCATAATCTTTAGATAAAGATCAGTATCCATTCTACCATCAATCTTGCATGCCATTCCAACTCCTTCCCATGTCATACAACCCCACATCATCAGAGAACCTCCTCCAAACTTGACAGTTCCTTGTACCACTATCACTTAGACCCTTCCTTGCCCTTTTCCATGCCCATTTCTTCCCATCTCATCCAATATGATTGATTTTGGTCTCATCTGACCATATGACCTGTTTCCAATCTTCCACAATCCAATGTTGATGGCTCTCTGCAAAGTCCAATCTGGCCTTTTTATGAGCAGAGGTAAGACAAGGGCATTTCTTCTTCACCACAGCCTTCATGGGACAGACAGTCTGGGAGGAGATTGGATGGTTCTTGACATCCTGAAGGGTCTTGGTAACCTGGACTACATTTTCAGCCTTTCCAGTCCCAATAAGACAGATAGCATGACACATGTCAGCAGGTGTTATGAGGGTAGGATGACCACCAGAGGACTTAGCCAGGTTTGGACGAAGTTTAGAGTGAATTCTATGAATGGTAGAGTGGTGGATGCCAGTATAATCAGAGATTTGACGAGTAGATTGACCCAAATCCAAGAAAGAAATAATTTGGTTGGTTTGAACAATAGAGAGAGATTTCATGATGGTGGTAGAGGATCAAGAGTGATATTTTGGTGTATTTCTGTTGTGTTGAACTTATTATAGGTCACATGACCCATTGCTTATGTCAGAACATATGAAAATATATCAATCTTAAACTTTTCTGGGTCAGCAACAAAATTGTCGCAATGACATGACCACCTTAAAATGGCCAGCTTCGAGCCTAATCACATGACCCAAGGTACCATAGAAAGCCAGGAATGTCTACTATATTTCATATTACTATAGTGGACTGTGGTTTCCACACCCTGACTTGGTATACATATGACACACAAGTACAATGTACCAAACATTGCAATGGTTTTGTTGCTCAGTGTATGTGAGATGTCCACAGATCACAAATGGAGGTCATGGATCACTGTGAGGGTGAGGATGATGCAAAGAGTGAGACTCAATCCAGCTCAGCTGATGGACAACTTGGATGACTCTGATAGCAAAGAAACCGACATAGCACACTGTTTTGTAATGAATACAGTGCACCCAAGGTCATTCAGAGATGCCATGAAGTGAGATGATGCTGTGGAGTGGAGACAGGCCACTGTGGATGAACTCGCTGCCCATAAGATGAATGTGACATGGAGCCTTGTGGATCGCCCCAAGGATTGCCCAGTGATCAGTTCTAAGTGGGTCTTCACAAAGAAATATCATGCTGACGGCTCCTTTGAGCTATACAAGGGTGATTTGTGTTGGGATTTGGTATTCTGTCCATTTCCATAGTGGTGTCTATCATCACAACACTTGATATAACCAGTGTTGTGTTGGCATTGGTACCCTGGCCAAATAGCTCAGTGGTTAGAGCACCTGGTATACACCTGGGAGGTCACTGGTTCAATTCCAGCTTTGGTCACATTTTCATAACAGTTTGGTCACTAAGGGCTTCTCACAGCATCCTGGATTCGTCTCCCCACTCTCCAAATCATTCTCATACTTGCTGGGATCCACAATCTCCATCTATGGTCTGTGGACGTCTCCAACACTTATCTGACCAGCAAAATGGACTGTAATGTCTATATGGAACAGCCAGAGGGCTTTGAAGAGGGAGATTGCAAGCAGATGGTCTGTTTGCTCCAGAAAGCTCTCTATGACATGAGACAGGGCAGAGTCTAAATGAGGCAACCCAACCAAAACTGGTTTTTTTGAATTTCAGATTCTCCCAGGACTGCAACCAGACTGCAAAAAACTAGTTTTTAAAATTTCACTCCCCATTTGGATCAGTCAGGACTGGTCATAAGTGATCCAGCATAAGGGCTGACTAATATCTTTCCAACGACCTAATTTCTATGTAATTTGGTTCACATAATCAAAAGTTATGACCATTTTATTGTTACATCCTCATTCCAACGCATCTATCTAAAAGTATTGGGTTTTTGCGACTGAATGATGTGGGAATAATGCTTAGGTCATGTCAAGTATAGTAGAGTAGTCATCAATACCATGTGATCTGCCCTATTTGTGTGAGATTTAGGTCACAAGATCAGACACTATGGCTGATTTCAGGTCAGATGTTGGTTCAGAGGGGATAAAAATGAAAATCAGTCTGAGAAATTCTAGAAAAATCTGGGAAAATTTGGAAGAATTACAGGATATACATACCCCTCCATAGGGGCTTCCATTGGTCCTACCAAAAGACTGGTCTGGACCGGTTTTTCATTGGTCCTGAATTTTTCTTTCAAAATTGTAAGATTGCAACCACTTAAATCTCAAAATCCAAAGCACTGGACTACTTAGGACCAGTCCTAAGCAGTCCAGTCTGGTCCAGTTGAGGAGTGGACCTTAAAACACTACTCTTGAGGCTTTGGGCTTCACTCAGACATATTCTGACGCTGCTGTCTACATCTTTGTCCAAGGTGATGTCCAGATCATCTTGCTTGTCTTTGTTGATGATATGATGTTTGCATTGAAATCTCTTGATACAATCAAGCAGGCAATCAAGGATCTTCACAAACACTTCAAATTGTATGATCTCGGCCCTACCACAGAGATCCTAGGCATCAATATATCATTTCACCTCATTTCATTTCAATTTCTGATATGCCTGCTGATCTGTTGACCAAGGCATTGCCTCAAGTCAAAGTGCAGCATTTCTGTTCTTTGCTTGGACTTTCTTTCTTCACTCCCACATAGTTTCAGTTTGCATTCATGCACAATCACAGGGGTGTGTTAGCTTTCTGATTGTGCACCTCACACATTGTGTAACTGGTCTCAAGCTTGACAGCAAAGCCTTGCCAGATCCTATCTGTGAACCATGCCTAGCTGGCAAAATGAGCACAAATCCCTTCCCTAGCTTGTCCTCTCACTCTACCCACCCTCTGGAACTTGTGCACTCAGATGTCCACCAAGTACCCTACCCCACCTTCTCTGGCTATTGCTACTGGGTTACATTCATCAATGACTACTCTCACTATTACTTCATACTGTCAATTCATGCCAAATCGGATGTCTTTGAGGCATTCAAGCAATTTAAGGTGTTTGCAGAGAACCAGAGTGAGCAAAAGATAAAGACAATGTGAGATGACAAGGGAGGGGAGTATACAGTAAGATTCATACTGAACTTGGATAGAACAAGTACTTGTTCTGCAGAAAGCTACCTCCATGAACTCACTATCTGATTCATGTGCTAGACCAATCATGACTCATCAAAAACCTTCTGCTATAACACTCCATTCACCATCTGTTACTCACTCTCCAATTGCTGGTCTGAGCAAAAGGCACTCACAGACTATTGATGACTTCACTAACATATCTGACATATCACATCCTATCAAGATACAAAAAAAACAACAATCCAGGAAAAGAGAAAAGTTTGGATGATAAAATGGAAAGAGTTGATGAAAGCAACAAGAAGGGTAAGAAAAAGACTACAGAAGATCAGCTTGAGAATGATTGAGAAAGTGTTACATTTTCTTTCTTGTTCATATTCTCTTGTTCATAACCATGGACACTGTCTTCAGGCTTACATGTATACTGTTTGAGTCCCACTTATGTTATTGTCATTGGCTCACTCTAGTCCTGCTGATCTGATGGATGTATACTTTATGTCATGTTCCTTTTGTCATGTTCCATTCCTTTTGTGTCATGACTCATAGCTTTATGACTTGTCTTTCTATTGTCTCAGATATATCAGGTCTTGGTCTGTGCCCTCTGCCTGACACTATATAAACTTTAGTTACCCCTCATGTATTCCTCATTCTTGATCCACCTAATCTATACTTGATTATCTGGTCCCTTTTGAATCCCCTCTGAGTCTATCTCCAGTATACACCTCACTCCTTCATATCCTCATGTGTAGACAATGCCTGTCAAGCATTACTACCTACTTGTCTTCCTTTTGACCTCTTCAAGCCCTTTATGTTAATGTTAAGGCCTACCCAGTCTTATCATAACAGAAAGTGATTAGTAAATAGAAAGGGTCAAAGTAATTAGCAATCATGTTGTAGTATTATCATCTTAGTATTGGCAATTCAAACTCATTGGCAAGTAAGGTTCTAAAATGTCAGTGGTGGTCACTAGTAGGAACAACTGGTTTGCCTCCATTTTCCATGCTGTGGTCCTGGTCTATGGCAAATGTGATGACAGTCTTTGCAATCGAGTGAGTACACAAAATTCACATTTTTCCCTCTCAATTCATCACATGATGTCACATAACACCAGAGTGATGCAGCAAGAACTGAATCTTGTCTATCATTCCAAATGAAATCTATGTATCCCTGCATATTCAAATGCCTAACATAAAAGTTAACTCTGAGTCTTCACCAGTCTCTCCTGGGTCTGCAGGTTCTTCACTGGGTTCTGTTTTTCACAAACATTTGAATGTATTTATATCATCTTGAGGATGACCATGCTGATGTTACAGATTACCACCACATCTCTTGGTATCATGCAGATGGGCTGATGGAAATGGGATTCAGGTAAATTTTAGCTTTTAATACCAACAGTGTATTCTCTCAAGGGCACCTGGATGATGTACAGTGACTTCCAAAATTGAGTCAATGTTTTCAGGTTTTGGAGTATTAGGTATATAACTCAGGGACATGAACAAATAGAGCCAAAGTGTAAGTGAGTAACTAGCCATATGTACTCATGGCCACGTT
>JBBPMD010000849.1:0-12720 GCA_038090095.1 Zangia roseola | reverse complement strand
CCATGATGAGTCCATCCAACACGGCCCCATGTTTCGAACGTAGTGCGTCAAGCCTATCAAGGACGATAAGCTTGACATTGTTGTCAGATTCCTTGATAATGAGGTTTACGAGACACGATGCCGCAGCTAACAATGTGCAAATTCTATCCAGTGTTTAGGTTCAAGAAGGCGTCAGAGCATACCTTTGACCGCAGCTGGATTTTGTGTGAGCGTAGTAAGCGTGGTCGCAGCCTCATATTTGACGGCATGCGACGACGAGTTGAGCAGCTCGAACATGCATCGGATATATCGAGGCTACCCGCCACCAAGAAAGCTAAACAGATCAACATGTCTGTATGCAAATGTCACTCACTTTATGGGTGGTATCATTGATGCAATCCATTCGGGCGACTTCGATGATCGCCATCTGTAGCCCTTCGTCCATCGAGGCCACCCCATCCCAGACACTCCGTAACCATTCCACGGCTCTATTCATCGCCACGTTGGCGAGAAACACGAACGCGTTCCGCTTGCATGTCGCGTCGGATTCCGCAGCGAGGAAGGTCTGCATCAGTTCCGCGGCGTCCGGAACGAGAGACTCGTGTTCGCGATGGACGGTATAGAGAGCGAATACGGCTGCCTTTCTGACATATGAATGTCGGTGTTCGAGGTTGGCGCGGAGAGTGGGAATAAGTGGCTCGAGGAGTTCGACGTCCTTGGTGATTTTCTGGAGAAAACGGAGGGTAGCACCACGGATATATTCATTTGGATGTTGCTGATAGGCACACGCGTAAATCGTTCGGCATCCGTCGGTAATAATCAGTAAACAGACGCACCAGGTCGTTGCGGATGGCATTGCTGGACGATGCAAATGAGAAGAGAACCATAAGAACCACAATGGGAAGATACTTACACGACGAGGATCATCTCTTGTTTAAGCTTTCCGTTCTCGTCATATTTTGGACACACTTCCCAATAAAAGTGGAGCAGTTTCTTGAGCTGTTTGTGCTTCGAGGGCATGATGTACTGGATGATTGGCATCAACAATGTAGGCTAGACGGGACACACAAATAGAACATCAGTCTATGATTCTACATGCAGAAACCCGGTCGTACGAGCGCTCACCTGAGGATTACCGTTGATAGTCGCGACGATGATTTTGCGCAACGTGTCCAGTTTGTCCTCATCGGAACCCTTCTCGAGAGCTGACCGTAGCTCCTGCGTCGAGGGTGTCTCCGCGGTATCTTCGAATACGACCGTGTAACAAGGTACCTCTCCTGACATGATGCTCTCCTCGTCGTCGCTGTCGTCGTCGACTTAAGTGATGTGGTCTCGAATAATATTGCATGGGAAAAACATGCCAATTTCGCAACTCGCGCCGTCATCGCCACAAACAACTTGAGAAATTCCTAGAATCACATTGACAAGACCGATCTTAGAGAAATAAAGGGGTCCTTGACGACAACGCGGTTTCTCGTGTAACGGAACCGGGCGAGAGTTAACAGACGTAGTTTACCTCCTGTGTCGGTCATCCTTCGGTGTACAGGTGGACACGAGGTGACGTTGAGTAAATCAGTAAATCAAGATTTCAAGTTCATTTTCGAATGCTCATAGACGACAAAGTCGTTGAAGCTTCGAACGTTACTCAGTGCGATAAACAGCGGTCCATACTACAATCCAGTTGTTCGACCACCCCACCCGACCACCCTCCATGCCTGCTCACCTCCCCGTCAACCGAATCTCCAACCATCGCAAAGGTGGGAACGTCACCGCTGAAAAGACAGCTGCGAGCTTCAACACTATGTGTCAGCGATACGGTCGATCATGGAGTTATCTCATCTTACCTCGAATCCCAGATCAGCCCCATCAGCTGCACCAGCCAGCCTCCCGATTGGCCCAACGTACCATACTTGCGACATGCCTACCACCGCACCGACTATACCGAAACAGCACGCCAACATCCCTGCGATACCCACTGGGAGCCTGGAGAATCAAATTAGAGTAAGCACACAAGAAGATGTCAGCAGAGTCAGACACGATAGCAAGATAACGCCAGGAGAAGAAACACGTACCTTGATGGGTTATCCCAATCCTCCAGGTTGTATCCTCCCAATGGGCCATCTCTCCCTCGAAATAGGAAATGTTCCTCCGCAACGATGACGATGAAGAATGCGGTCCAGTAACTCAATATGGACAAAAAGTTGCTGAGGATAGCACTAAAGTGCTCCCGTCCAACAACACCGGCGATGGTATAGATGACGAAAACGACGAGCACCCATAAAAACCGGGGTACCATAGCAAATGGACGACCGAGCGCCTGTATGGCGAGAGCGGCAGAGTACGTATTGGGAATGTTGTTGGAACTTGTAATTTGTGAGGGAATGTGAGCACGCGATTTAGTAAGACACGAAAGAAAGACATACACTGCGCTCATAGCCAGCAGGACCAATAGGAACTTTCCTCCACCTCCCCAAGGTGATAAAACCTGGGCGATCAATGCACCCGAGTCTCCCTCTTCACCAAAGGCAGTGACGTATGCTCCATCCGTAATCGTCATCAACAAAGCGCCCAGTGTCATGGAGAAAACTATTGGAAGGTATAAACCCCAAAAAGTCATTGCGAATACGCGCCAGGGATTCGTATCCGCGGGTAATCGGACATTGTAGTCGGCTGCGATGGGTGCCCAGCCTGCGACGGAGCCAAAGATGATTGCGCCGAAGCCCAGGATATCAGCGCTAAGCGCTCTCCCAGTGTCTTCTAATGGCTTTTGAGCATTCACGTCATAGCCAGCTTCACTACCAAGCCCATAGAGGCAGCACATGATAAAAAACGTGACCATCCAGGCGTAACGCTCGTAAACGTGGACCATATTGTAACCAACGAAACAAGGGATGAGACAGCAGACGCCGACAATAATGATGGCAGCAACGAGGGGGAGAGTCCCTGCATTGATTGAGGCAAGCGTCTCCCCGCCCAGGATAACTGCTGTCGTGGCAAAGCCAAGCCTAACGGCCATTTGTCAACGCGGATGATAGCAGGGGCGGGAACGCAAGACATTACTGAGTGAGGATGTTCAGGATAGAATAGAAAGTGCCGCCAACGTAGCCCGTGCTATATCGAGAGATGATCATTGTACGCAGACCAGTCCGGGGACCAAGTGTGGCAATAAAAGCCGTTGCTATACTGCCGATAGCAGCAAAGCATAGCATGGTCGCAACGGTATGACTGGGCTAGCGTTGAGAATGAGCTGATGTAGATGAAGAGAGACTTACGGCAGGGTAAGCGTGAAAACGTATTGACCTAACACACCCACAGGTATGGTCGTGATCACCATATTGACGGACCTGGTTCATGAATGAAGTACGAAGAAATGCCGAGAAGATGATCATACCACCACATGAAGAGACTAGGTGAGATGATAAGGGCACTGCTTGGATACGACTGAACGTCAATGAAACGGATGAAACGGACCTGTTCCAGAAATTCTTCATTTCTCTCTGGTTTTCTGGGACACGCTCGACGCCTCGTGCTTCAACACCACTGTTGAAGAGTTTGGAGAGAAGGGGTCCGAAGACGCCAAAGCGTCGTACGATCACTTGATCTGGCGCATCCTCGGCCGCGTACACCTCCGTCTCGAGGGCGGAGATACCTTTCTCCTTGTCGTAGGATTCCTGGCTGCCGCCTTTGGACATGGAGGGCACGGGGGAGTACGGGGTGATTGGGATGAAGGAGAACGGATAGAGGACAAAGCAGACGAGGCCTATTAATAGACGATTATCCGCCGGGGCATCCGAAGAACCGTTCGGCAATCCGCATGCTGACTTTGCTGTGCCTGTTAGCGAGACCAGCCGTTCCACCAGTCGGTGGAGTCTTGTAACTTTACCTAAATCGGAGCAGAGTGGGCATGCTCATCACCGACACCGGCACAGCAACACAAAGTTCAAGGGATATTGCGATTCCGACTTTGGTGCTGCATATTGGGCGCTCGATAAGAGGTGCGAAAAACGGTCTAAATGTGTTAGACAGCGTGTTCATGAGAGATTCACCTGATGGGCCGATTGATGTCTAACGGATCCCAACAGGAACGGTCCGAGTCTCAGGCCAGCTTGTGACACCCCTGACACGCCTACTAAGGCTGTTGCTCTGGAGACACTACTTACTTCCCTGGATTCCGAGTCTTGGGTTTTGGTACCAAGGTCTCGGTGCGTGACTATGTAATCCCTACTAGCCTGCTGAGGCTGTAAGTAGTGTCCGCCGTCACGCGCGTCACGGTCGTCAATGTTTAGCAAGTTGACTCTTGCCGCCATGTAAACACCATCAGACGCGCCCACAAGTTCTCAAAATTCAAGTCGGACGGCCTGACTGAGACAGTTGCCTTGATTCGGGCTTGAACTTTGCTAGGTAAGAAGCGCCCTCAGATCTGGAAATGCAGCCCCATGTAGCATGATTCCCGAGCTCAAGGCGAGCCATATCAACTCCGAGACGGCAGCGTCTGACAAGGTTACAGATACCGACGACCGCATAGTGCATGAAGAAAAAAACCCGGTGCCGCCGCCGCCTGCTGATTTCAATCAACTTTCTCCCAGAGACTCTGGCTTACTGCAAAACTCACTCTTGATTGATGTGTTCATTATCATACATGAGTGATCGGGACATTTCGCCGACCTCTGACCCGACTAGTGACACAAGCTTGGACTCGGACTCGTCGGTGTCACATTGGCTTGATGAGGATATCGACCAGGATGACTCCCCCGACGGTGCAGCCGGTTTCGCTAATGGAATGCCAGTCTGTCATGTAGTCTGTCATACTTCTTTCTGACCCTTCGAATCGTGTTCAGCTCTGATCATGTTCCCTCGAATGGGCTCGCCCTAACCCTCTTTTCCAGAAGAAGCGCGCCGTGCGTGACTAGACTTAAGGATCTCCGCAGTATAATTTATTACACAGATCGGCATTACCGTTAGGGACCAGCGGCCGAACAAGATGGCGAAGAAAACCGGAGCCACCAGCAAGCGTGCCCTCTCGGATGACAAACAGGAGGTTGTTACCCGCTTACCCGCACTTCAAATGTAAAATTGCCGTCGTGTACGGCTTCCCTGGCGCTATTGGCGAGATTGGTCGTTTCGTTAGGAAAGCATTGTCAAGTCCCAATTAAAGTCGTTTTCGGTCGCACGGAATATGATCTGGTACGTCGAAAACAGTCAACTATCCACGTCTTATCTGCTGACCTCATCCTGAGGCGCAGATGCAGGTGCTTCAAATGCGGGGCAGTCTCGAAGAAATCGCTCGCAAGCACATTAGGGAATCCTATGGCTTTGTGGACCCAGACGACTACTCCGACGAGAATCGTGACAAGGTCATCCAAAGGAACCGCATGCAAGTCGAGGCATTGAAGTTTAGATGCTTGTTTATATACTTGGTGAGTCTAGAGTTGTGATCGAGGGGAATGCTGACCCTCGTTATAATCTAAATGTCATTAGTGCCCAGGTGGTCGCACCATAAGGTGGACCGTAACCGACTCATCAGCAAGGTGATTACGTGGTTGCCGATGCGATTGGAGTTTGCCTTGCCCGCTATTTAAAACCATTCCCAATCCAGGTGGTGGTGCTGATTCGTGCCTACATGACTTATGTTCGAATGCCAATCATAGTTCCTATTCCTATTCAAGATCGAGACTGTCATTGACGGGTGGGTATTTCAAGGCCAAGAAATATGCTATGCTTTACGACGGTCATCTGCAAGCTCTCAATGAATGGCTAGCGGTAGCGAAGACTCATGCAGCGAGGTCAGGAGGACTAGGTCCGACGAATGAAATATTTGAATGAACTCCTGGTGAAAGGACGGGAAGCGCATTGATGATACCTGGTCGCTGTAACGGATTCTCAATGCTGGCTGACCCAGGAAATATACAGGCGCGGAACCTGACTCCTCCACATCACTGGAAGAAGGAAGACTTACGGAAGACCCCCCGATGAAATTTGGAGGGTAGCTTATATTTCCATCAGCTCTGGTCCAAACCATCGGAAGTGCGATGATAACGACAAATGTGGATAGAAAATGTTGCCGAAAAGTAAGCAATATGATGCGTATTATATCTACTACGGGTAAGAATTGATTTATCTGACGACGTCCGGCAGAATCAACAGAGTGTACCGCGTAGTTGAACATATAGACGCATTCGTGCCCTGTCACGGAGCCCTCCTGGTCGTCTTACCAAACTTAACATTTCCGTGACATAGTTGTGACAGTCCGTGTCCATACTTCAGGCTGTCGATCCCGCTCCCATCCTCGAGCCCCGGACAGAAACTCGCACCAACAAATATCCGTTCTCTCAGGCTGGGGTTAAATCTGACACATAGGCACTGCCAGAAACCTGGTGGTATATCGAGCTTATAACACGATGAGATCCTGACAAGATTTACAGAATCCCACCTCACCTCATTCGTCGAGCGGCCTCGACTCCCCGCCATCGGCGCGCCATACTACATACGGGCGGCACCGTCTCGGTTTCAAGTTGCGAAGCGGCGAACTGCACTTGCCGCCACCCCCCTTCGCGCTGATGTTCGCCCTGTGACATTTGTCCATCTTGCTGGCTCGAACGAGGTCCGTGTCTGGGCTGGCGCGTGTGGCAATCGCGAGATCGAGCACGTTGGACACAACGATGGTCGTGGTGAATCGCATCTCTTTCCTCTGTGTGCATCTGTGTCGGCGTCTCGCCAAGCCTTTATATATTGCATCCAGACGAGCTGTTCCGCACTACGATCCTGTTTCATGTTCCTACAAGCGCCACCGTTTCCCCACAGCTATCGCAGCTTTTTCTTGCTTTTGGTCGGGAATCAACCGAATTTCCATATCTTTTGAAACAGCAAATATATAAAACACATTCAACCATACCTTCGTCTGAACAGCAGTCAAAGCTCGACGCCTCTGTCGCCATAACTTACGTACACCAATCCTTGCCCCGTGACGCATCCATCGTGGCCATATGATAGCTCCTCCGACTTACGCCGAGAATCGCAAGAACCACTCCTTAATTCCGCGTGCACTTTCCTCCTTTGCCCAACCTGCTCCCAAACCCAATTGTTTGATCCGAGTTCAGAAACATGGAGAGAAAGACGCACGTTGCTCAGGTATATCCGGGTTTCCACGCGTAGCGAACCCGTGCTCGACACCCGAAAAGACTTGGATAAAGTAGCTTGATTTGTTACGGACGAGAATGTCCTCGGCGCGTCGGCGGGCCTCGACCGGGAATGTCACGTCGACCTCTGTTATGGGATGACGGCGCGTCAGCATCACGAGGCGGTCACGGCAGACACACGCACCAGAACAGGAGAGGAGGACAGGACCTTGTCGGAGGTGAGCACAACGTGACGGTCAAGAGAGATTAGCAATAGAACATACGGATGGCTTTCTCGAAATGCTGTTCGTCCAAAAAGACAGGGTGGACGATTGCACCTATAAGACGATCGAGAATGAGAAAACAGGACACTGAAAATGGACATCATTTGGCAAGCAATACAGAAACCTTACCTGCTTCGACAAACCCGTTTGCGACCAAATTCATGGTGAAGGGTGCGCCGAAACAGTACCCTAGAGGGGAAGATCGTCTGTCAGGTGAGCGCGCACAGCGCTTACGGGATGCATACCAACTGCGGTGTACTTTGTAGTCTCCGTGCCTAGAATGTAGGGATGAGCACCCGTGCGTGACGATGTACATTTCCAAGGGTGACTTACCATACCTTGCCTTGACCGCATCCAACCACCTTGGAAACGCCTCGACAGCAGCGTCGAGTTTCGTATGAGCCCAGGCAACCTTGTCAACGTCCCCGGGGACGTCCTGGACGTACTGTCCAAACAAATAATCTGGTCCGACAACGACGAAACCTAAATGTACAACCACGCCAATGCGCTCGTCAGCTGATTAGGGATAGCGCGGACAACGCCATGACAACAAACGAGACGGACCACACGAGGCAAAGTAGTCTTGCAACAGCTTACTGTTGATCGAAAGGGATCCAAAAATGTCAGAGAGGAACAAGAGGACTTTCTTGTGCGATTCGGATGCCGTGCGTGGTTCGGCGATATAAGTATTGAGTCCCCCAAGGGATTCAACGCGTCCTTCAGGGGTACCCGTGTGTTTGAAGCCAGTGAAGCAGCATGCGCCGGGCGAACTTGCAAGCGTGGTAGTCATCGTGAAGGTGAATCTGAGAGTGAAAGGGATCTAGTTTGGTGGTGATGTCGATCGATCGATGTAGAATCTCCCCTTTTATCTTGTCTCTTGACGAGTTAGTAATCCGGTGATTGGAAGGGAAACTTTGGTCACATCATGGGTCATGAACTTCAAGCAAAAGGGTTTGTGTGTTTGTAACGACATGGGCAAGCTAGGTTAGATTTTCAGGGTAGTAATCAGGCTGTAACTTTTCATCCGATGTTCGTCAGCTATCGGCAAGGGCCAAGACGCGATATTCGCGCCACAGGCAGACTAACGCTTCCTCGGATACGTAAATCTGGGATATTTCAACTGCAGATATGATTAATCCCGGTGAGAAGGTTCCTGGTAGTTTGTCATCGATTGGCTTATCGTACATTCTGATGAATGGTGACACAGTAGGTTCACAAGCAGTGTCATCGTCATGAGTCAACAACTACGCAGCAAACCTGTTGAACCAATGCAAAAAGCCCCGAGCGCATTCCTCTTTCGCAAAGCCTGTGAGAAACCAAAGGGGAATACCGACGTGAGTGAATGGGTGCTGTAGATAACAGGGAAAACGCACGCTGGGTAGCGTCGGCAGGATCACCCCGCGTGCCAAACCCATGTGAAACACCACTGAAGACCTGGAAGTAATAGTGTGCCTTGTTTTTGACGAGGATGTCTTCTGCCTGACGACGAGCCGCAGTGGGGAATGCATGGTCGATTTCTGAAAGGTGTGCTCAGACTCTGCTCGGAGCGAAACGTGGACCGCCGTTACTCACCTGCACAGCTAAAGGCGATTGGGGCTGAAGGCAAGATCATCCAGGCATGTTCCATCGACATAAAGTTGTCCACTAACCTACGCAGTTCTCAATAACCTCTGTTTTGAGCTGCTTCGTCGCAGCGTCTAAGAGGCTGGAAGGATGCGCGACGGCACCTGCGGAAGGGGGCCAACCGTGAGAAGGGATGAGACTCTGAGGCTGGTGCACTCACCTGCTGCGAGATTGAACGTGGGATCATTTGCAAGGGCAAAGACGAAAGGTGCCCCAAAGCAGTATCCTGGACATGACCATGCGATGTGAGTAGAAGGGGATTGGAGCGAATGATGGCGTACCGACTGCAAAATACTTGACACCAGTCGTACCTGATCCAAGGTGAGCAACATGTACGGTGTAGTGTATGAATGCGTCTAACCGTAGCGTTCCCTAATAGCCTCGACCCACCTTGGGGTGTGCTCGTGTGCCAAAGCAACAACCTTGTCGCGCCAAGTTTCTCTAACGAAACCAGGCTGTGTCATGAGCGTCTCGAACCTGTCGCCAAAGAAGTAATCAGGGCCGAGGACGGTGAAGCCTAGTACGCTCTTATTAGATGATATTCTCGTTCGCATACAGTAAACGTTGTTACCTTGGGACGCAAACCAGTCCTGGATAAGCTGACTGTTGGTGTAGAATGGGCTAAATACGTCTGAGAAGTAGAGCAGGATCTTCTTCGGTCCAGCGCCTTTGGGCTCAGATATGTACGTCTCGATTCCAGCAATCGTCTCTTTGCGCCCAGCTGGGGTGCCAATGTGGGGAACGGTCTTGAAGCAATCATCACAGGACATGATGGACAATGGATTGGGATTGGTTTGAGCTGTGCTTAAATAAGTATCTGTAGTTTGTCATCGTCTGCGCAGCAAAACTGATTTGGAACGAAAGCCTGCAAGGAAAAAGAAGGCTGCTCATTTATTCGCCAGTAATAAGAAATGGAGCGATCTGGCACTCACCATGGTTTCCAGAAGTTGGAACCTGCCAGGGCCATTCCTTTGAGGCATACTAGCCCTTGGCAGTCAGAATGTGTCGACTCGGGTTCACGGGCCGGAGCGCTCAAGACGTTGGACTCACTAGAAATAGAACAGCTCGGTGCTAGGGGTCGCGGGAGTATACGTACACATATGCAGACGAACGCACTGAATCATTGGAGCACCCTTACGCTCGTCCCAGTCGAAGTTGGGGGCTTAGCTAAGCGCTAAGCGCTAACTCTTCACACCGGCTTGGGAATGTTACAGAGGTATATTGCAATGACAGCTTTGTATGTTATCAACTAGTATGTTGCCGTAGACCAACGAATGTCACACAGTTCAACATTGAGAAGATTCATGCAAACCTGCAACAGCCTTGGTAGGGGCACTCGCTGCCAAAATCAGAGCCCCAACTTATAATAGGGTGTGGACGCCACTGACCCTTGATAAGGACGAATTCCGGCCCTCCTGCGTGGTTCCGGGTCTATATGCGTATGTTTCACCCGTTACCTCACTTCCTGGGCAATTCTTGCGAGTTCTGGGTCCAACTCTATCGTATCGCTCGAGTCGTCCATGGTGAAGGTGGGGGAGGGCGGACGAGGCTGAACGGCGAGTGCTTATCTGCGATTCTGATATGAACAAAGGGGGATGCGAAATCACATAGCGAGCTGCAAACCTGACAAGGTACATTGCATTTGCACACTGATGGGCTGGCAGTACTGGAGGAGGTGTAATTGATTTAGAGCGGCCCCTATCCCTTTTGCGTTTCTTTGGCGAGGTGCTCTCTGAGGTATTCTTGGGGTATGCTCGACGATCTGAACGTCGTCGTCATCTGAAGGAAGTCTGAATGGAACAAGTCAAACGACATGTCAAAAACTGGAGGCTACAAAAAAGGCTCTGAGGGACCCTGTCGTATGTGAGGTGCGGCAGATGCTTCCCAACATGCCAAGACGCATGAGATTCATCGACGTACCTCGAAGTTACATCCGTGTCCAGCCACCGAGGACGACGGATCGGCTTGATCGGTTTCTTTCTTTTCCGAGGCTGAGATGAAAATGCGTCTGCGGGATCATCGATCATCGATCATCCTCGGCCTTCGACAATCTACAGGCGCCGTGGTGCAGGAGAAAAAGCATGATTCAACTACAGTGATTCAGTGAATAATCATGCCGAAGCAACGTTTGCGCCAGTGTAGATGAATTCCTGGTTAGGAAGATTTCAGAGACACAGTCGAGAACAATCCAAGGTAGAGATCGATGCTAAGGTCAACACCGACGAACGTATGGTTATAATTTTGTATCTGAGGGTGTTGTCGGTGTTCTAAGAGCCTGATGGAATGAGGCTGTGTTGGCTATTGCAGCTCTCTCCGCTTCACCATGGCCGACAACGAAATTCATATCAACGTCAAGGGTAGCTCACTGCTTCGTTCTACTTGTTCTTGTCTTATTCTTCGTTATCAGGTCCGAGCGAGCTCAAGATCCAGATATCGATCAGCACGGACAAGACCGTCCTCGACCTCAAGCGCGCCATCGCCGAAAAGTCCGACGTCGAGGCAGATCGACAGAGACTGATCTACTCAGGTCCGTTCCTAACCGCCATTAGACCTGTAAGATCCTTATTCTCACCCCCACCAGGCAGGGTACTCAAGGTAGCGATGCTTCGTGGTGTGATCATGGTACACGTGTCTTATCGCTCCGCAGGATGAAGACCAATTGTCCGTGTACAAGATTCAGTCTTCACATACGATCCATATGGTCAAAGGCGCCGCCCGTTCAACTCCGGCTTCTGGCTCCTCGCACGCCCCGCCACCGCAGCAACTCCCTACAATGCAGGCCGGTCAGAATCCATCCGACCCCCTCACCCTCCTCAACGGCTACATGGGTCACGGTCTCATGGCCGGTTTCAACCCATTCGCCGAGATGGGTGTAAATCCAAATGACCCTAACATGGTCCGCGTCCGCAACCCAGTTATCAGGTGGTCCACTAATGCACTGCTCCAGTTCCAAACCATGATGCAATCACCCGAATTTATGCAACAAATGTCTTCCCTCATGTCAAACCCCGCTATCCTCGATCAAATCATAGCTCTCAATCCTCAACTCGCGTCAATGGGACCCCAAATTCGTGAACTATTCCAGAGCGACCAGTTTAGGCAAATGGTGTTCGTAACGCTTTCTCCCCGACTCTATGTGTGTTCTTTAATGTTCCGTCGAACAGGTCAAACCCTGAGACAATGCGTACGATGATGCAAATGTCGGCAATGCTGCGTGGCAACGGATTAGGTGACGGTGTGCCGGGTACGGGCCCGGGCGCGTTCCCTGCCCCAGGAGTCCCCTCCGGTGCAGCCAGCACGGGCGCTGCTAATCCTACATTCAATTCGCCATCCACGACAACGCCGGCCAGTGGCACGGGAACAAGTGCTAACCCTGGCGCTGCTCCAATTGCTGGTGCTGGTATGCCTAATCCTGCGTTGCTGCAAGCACTCTTGGGGGCAGGCCCATTCGGAGGTGGTATTGGTGGTGGCCTCGGTGGTCTAGGTGGCCTTGGTGGGGGCTTGGGCCCATTTGGTGCGCCTGCCGCCCCTGCGGACACCAGACCGCCGGAGGAACGGTTCCAAGTGCAACTCCAGGTCTGTCTGTTACATGTACCATGATTCTGCACGTCTCATCCCGTGCTTATCTTCAGCAACTCCAAGACATGGGTTTCACCAATGCTGCTCAGACCGTTGATAGGGCGCCTTTGGTTGATGATGACGAAGGCGATAGCCAGATC
>JBBPMD010000848.1:0-12725 GCA_038090095.1 Zangia roseola | reverse complement strand
TTTTCGCTCTATTACCCTATTTAGATGTTGTGCCACCTTGTGGCACATTGTTTGCATTTGTTTCGCACTACATAGCTGTTGGAGTTCCTCTGTCTTCGCTTTCCTTAGTTTCTGACAGAGGACTCCAGGTATGTAGTCATATAGTCTGCAATCACACAGTTTCTGACAGAGGACTCCAGCTGTGCATCCAGCTGTTAACAATGGCACGCACCATGGCAAAATGCAATTGAGTTACACTCTTCAAATGCATGGCGGACAATAGCATCTGTAGGCAATCGTTAACAATAGGTGAAAAGTTTAAAAGGTCGAGGAAGGCAAGATGAATGTGGATGTTTACCAAATGTCATTGAACTTGCAGTGGGAATGCTAGTGATGGTGATGTTCAATGTCAAAACAGGGCTGGACATTGCAAATGGGTGATGGGGAGAGATTGTCGCAATCATTCTGGACAAATGGGAGACAAGCGAGCCCATGTCACCAACAGGAATCATTGAGCTGAAATTTTTGCCAGCATACGTGTTGGTGAAGATGCAGTGAGCGAAAGCTAAAAAATTAGAAGGATTGTGTTACAAATGCATCTCTTACCCCTATCTTCTTCAACGCTTATGACCCAAGATTTGTGCAAGTCACTCAAGGACCTGCCCTCATGCAATTCTAGTCACGTGACATCACATGACGTATAACCCTAAATATTATTTCTCTCCTATGCTTTCAGACTTATCATGTTACACGCCCCACAGGCATGGTTCAGATCGGATTGTGGTCAGATCTAAGATGGAATCTCATAGGAACATTCACAAGGAATGCTTCTCTTCCATTCTGCCACATCCTCATGGATCAACATATGGTTACAACGTGTATTCACACGGATTACTTCTTTCTTATCTTCCAATAGGACAATTACTTAGAGTCGTACGATGCGACGCTATTATGACTAAACTAGTACTCGTAGTAGTATATATGTGCTCCTGTACATGCCAAAGACCCCAATCAAGTGTTGACAGCTGAATGCACGGTTGGAGTTCTCTGTCAGAAACTGATGTGATTGGAGAGTGTTGTACTACATACCTGGAGTCCTCTGTCAGAAACTGAAGAAAGCGAAGACAGAGAACTCCGACAGCTAAGTAGTGTGAAACAAATGCAAACAATGTCTAAATGAAGCAATATAGCGAAAATGTGCACAATGCACAATCAGAAAGCTAACATCAAGTTTACTTGCATCTTCTCCTCTTAAACTCGCTTGAGCAAAGCTTTCTACATTCACACTTCCACTACAAACGCTCTCGCATTTTTCGAGTGTTTCAGATTGGATGATGGAGTGTTGCTGTTGGTTCCGATGGAACACAAATTTCGCATTCTACATCAAAACAAGGAAAAATCGGTGACTCATAAACAGTTACCACTTACAAGTCCTGCCTACGTGTTCACAGACTACTGGTCACAAGGTCAGACGATAGAAAAAAGTTGTTGTGGATATTGGGGAACCACCTACAGGAGAGCTCACCCCATTCGATGCATACGTGGTGTTATCATGGAGTCAAGGCAGAGAGCATAAGGCTGTTATGAGGGTTTGAAGAGAAACTATTCACAATGCCAATACCTATGGAAAGAGGATGAGCAATTCAAGATATTAGATAGAGTAACAGCCTCAGAGTGGCAGACAAAAACTCAAGCAAGCACTTGACGTGAAACACCGCCATATCAGATATGTAATAGTACATGATAGATGGCCATACAATGGAATAAATCAGAAGGGAAGATCAGATAAAGACGGGTGAAAAAAAGAGACGGCACAGCTGCAATTACAGGGAAGAATGACCTTGTTAAAACAAGGTAATAAGGATTAGCCAAGGGATAAAAAGATTAGATGAGGTGACTTACCAAAAAAGCAAAAAAGTGTAGTGAAAAAGTGTGGTGAAAAGTGTAGTGAGGAAGTGGAGATGATGGTGGTTGAGGAAAGAGAAGGTGTGGGAAATTTGTCAGAGAGGCCAGGTTTATATATGTTTGGGGGTGCAAATAAATACAAACAATTGCCATAGTGCAACACAAATTTGACTAAGTCTTTTCACTACACTTTTTCGCTTTTTTGGTACACTTTTACTACACTTTTTTACTACACTTTTACTACACTTTTTTTTCGCTTTTTGGTACACTTTGACTACACTTTTTACTACACTTGTACTACACTTTTTTTCGCTTTTTGGTACACTTCGGCTACACTTTGACTACACTTTTGGTATACTTTTTTGGTACACTTTGACTACACTTTTACTACACTTTTTCGTTTGTTGATACACTTTGACGACACTTTTGCTACACTTTTTTCGCTTTTTGATACACTTTGACTCCACTTTTTACTCCACTTTTACTACACTTTTTTCGCTTTTTGTACACTTTTGACTACACTTTTTCGCTTTTTGGTACACTTTCGCTACACTTTGACTACACTTTTGGTACACTTTTGACTACACTTTTTCACTTTTTTGATACACTAACTACACTTTGACTACACTTTTTTGTTATTTGATTGGTTGGTTTGATCATATTTAGTTTATTTGGTCAAGTTTGGTGTGGTTGGTTTATTTGGTTTGATTTGGTTTGTTTAGTTTATTTGGTCAGGTTTGGTTTATTTGGTTTATCTGATCAGATTTGATTTGGTTTGGTTTATTTGGTCAGATTTGGTTTGTGTGGTTTGCTTGGTCATGGTTGGTTGGTTTGGTCTGTTTGGTTGGTCAAGTTTGGTTTGTGTGATTTGTTTGGTCAGATTTGGTTTGTGTGGTTTGTTTGGTTTGTTTGGTCAGATTTGTTTTGTTTTGTTTGTTTGGTCAGGTTTGGTTTATTTGGTTTATTTGGTTGGGTTGGTTGGTCAAGTTTGGTTTGGTTGGTCAGGTTTAGTTTGTTTGGCAAGGTTCAGTGTGTTTGGTTGGGTTTGATCCAGAGATCATCCAGTACCCCACCAATTTCCAGTATTTCCCAGTATCTCCTACCATCCTCCAGAACTCTCCCAGTATCCTCCAGGACTCTCCAGACTGTCATGGTCTGTCAAGCCTGGAGCCTCAGCTAATGAAAAAGGTGGTTTTACTGATGAAGGATTATCCTCCCACTCATCCATCTGTTTACTGGCCTGTGTATCCCCTAAGGGGGCCTCTGAGTGGTCCCTTTGAACATATTGTGTGCCATATGGAGAATTTGTAACCCAATTAAGTAGTTGGAACTTAGTTTGTGTAAATACAATGAATATGTTTTTCATTCCATGGTAAACTTTGTGCATTGACTCGAGTTTGAATATAATCCGAAATATTTTGTCTTAACTTATTTGGTATCTTATCCTGCATTTGTAGGCAAGCAAAATCTTTGATCATTTTCGGAAAAAGAATGCTGGTAAGTTTTCACGACAGAGGTAAAGTTCTTATTATGCCTAAATCTAGGTGTCTTATTATGCTTTTGTAGTGTGCTAAGTTCGGCCGACCGACTCGGCAACATATTCCCAATTTGTTGTAAATTACTATGTATGAACTACATTAGTGGTTAGCTAGGCGGAATTTGTTCATACCTATCTATTGCCTATGTTGTAACCACTTATCCAGTCGTGCCTGTGGTGTGAGGCAACTTGTCACAAGCGCGACTGTCCGGCTTTCCATACGAATGCAATCCGTGCACGCCAAATCATGTACTAATAAATATGTTCGCCAACGACTATGTTCGGAAGTCGTGAATCGTCTCGATGTACATATCCTCACAATCCTCAGACTGGCGGAGTTCCCTCAAGGGAGAATAGATCACTGTACACTCTCGCGGCCACACCAAGCCTAAAGTCTACTTTTAAAGAATGTAAGTCGTGCCAGTGTAGAACAAGGAGGCAGCAAGCTCACTGAAAAGTCTGCACGTGCTGCCGAGAGGGATCTGGGAGGGGATCTGGAAGGGAACTGTACCCTTGCTAACGGAGACTCTATAAAGCAGCGCCCGTTCCGCTACAAGCTTGATCAGTGGCGACGCGGAGTGACCTAGGCGGGAGACGTATGTACATTCGAAGGTTCCACTCGGGGTTCTCCATGCTATCCACACATCAACGGCTACGCCGATCAGCGTGGGATCGAGGAGTACCCTGTAAACCAGATGATTTGAGGGGATACCAAGACGAACAAGAATGCGTCGACAGACCAGAAGCACCATCCCCTGTACCCGGGAAACCACAACCTGGTCTGGGCGTTGGGCCAATCCCATGACAGCCTAGACGTCATGCTCATGGTAGTAGTAAGAGTGATGGTAAGAGTGAAAGGCTGAAAAAGTGCAGAAGGCGTTGAAAGCATGGAAAGGAGACGTTGGTGAAGTTATAGGATATTTCCGAGCTTCAGAAGTCACAGTGAAACGGACATCTTACCTGACAACTTGTTGAAACCATGCAGGCATAGCGCGGATATCATCAAACAGCGCTGGCACGCCGCACGTTTGATATTTTGAAACAGGGTCGCCATTCGTCCTGGGTACGTACACTAGTGGCCTTGTTTCTGCAGTTGCAGTGGCTCTCCAAATCAGATCTTGTACCAGGTGTACCGTCGCCGAGACATCAAATTTGTGTGCCAAAACCATTTGGGTAGACTGAACTCGCGGTGTACTAGCTACCGAATTGGGAGACACACTCATATTGTGAAACTACAGCTGCTTTTGTGGCCAGATTTAAGATACGATCCGAAAACCAGCAACAGATAACGATTGTTGAGGGGAAAACGGGCTCGCCTGGCACCAAAACAACGATTTCACCCTTGGTCTTCATGTCCATCAAGTCGCCAATCGAAACCGAGTTCACTCCGCGAGGCCTCATACGCAACCGTTCCAGTGGAAGCCTGGGGTAACAGAGGATCGTCTTGAAAAGAAACTTCCAGGCTGTATACGCGAATTGACCTGGAAACGGTCATCCGTAATTCCATAACATATGACGGAGACTGACACAGTGTTGTTGCGTTCAATTAGTACGAGACCAATCATGATTTGTCCCAAATCACGGTTTTGGTAAATATCCCATGTGCGAACATACTAGCCTAGAAAAACATCGCTGAATGTCACGGTCGGACGAGTTCCACCGCTCGAATTTGCTACGGACCGGAGTGCGGCGTCAATCTCCATGTGGTACATCTCATCGTGTTGGGTCGTGACCGACCAACGGCTGCCAGCGAGAAGGTGCATGTGGTCTATCGTGTACAAACTTGAAACGGATCTGATGGTAGTGCGGCGGGTCTCTCCGATTGTCGTCCGCTAGGGAGCGACCCAATATTGCGGCCACTGTTCGACGGGACTCGGATGTCTACAGGAGCGTCCCAATTGCATAGTAGCACGAGTCACGCACGCCTGGTATATACATCAGCAGTAGTATAGTAGTATATAGTCACATCAGAGAGAACTTCAAGTTGATCTGAATTAGAGAAAACCCATCCTCAGCTTGCAAGATCAGCAATATGGCAACCCAACCCGGCGACTGTCACGTCTTTACGGACTGTGGACAGACCCCACAGTCCAACAATCCTCACAGTAAACTGAGTGTGAAAAGACATGTCATTTATGGGTACAGATCGTATTGCCTGTACACAGACCATGGCACAGACCAAGAAGTCCACACACAGTCGCACACACAGTGAGAACACGGACCGATCAAATCAAACACGACAGTAGAAAACAGGGTATAGGCTTCAACGGGTGTGTCCAGTCTCTGTATGAATAGTACCCGCTCGCATTACCTAGTAAGCTATGGGCTAAGTGCTTGGCGACTATAGGTGGTTGCGCCATGCCACTCAGCGAGTACAAGCAATGTGGCGGCGCCTACCGTTCCGATAATAAAAAAACGCACACAGTCAATAATCGCGATTGTCAGCGGTCAAGACAAGGAAAACTGCACAAGGTCGGGAGAAAGAAAAAGGACTCGGATACGGGGAGTCGAACCCCGAGCTACCGCGATCAACCCGAACGAATTGAGAGGCGGTAATGTTAGCCGTTACACCATATCCGACATGTTTATGAGGGTTTTCATTTCATACAGATACTAGAGACAGGGTCCACTTGCCTTAGCTACACACAAGACGACGCCACAATTAACTTGTGATTGTACTCAAGCACGATAACGGATCCTCGCGTCTGATATTCCTAGTGCCAGAAGTTGCATCGCGATTCGTGAAACACTATTTGACAATCCGGAGTCGGGACGTTGTGTGACTTGTGTCCAGCGTACGTGACAATGCACGTCTCGCGCTCAACTGACAAACGCGCATCTCTTCTGCATTCAATGAATGGGCTCAACGTCTCGACTTTTTCCTAGGGTTCGAGTGGTGATACGTTGATATTCGATGGTGGCGAAGACGTGGGAGACTCGGAGCTCGGTCAATGCAGCCCGTAACCATGGCACCAGGCACGCGTCGCGTCAACGAGGACAGCGGCAAATCATTGGATTAGGGACGGGACGTCCAAAGTATGAAAACGGCCCCAAACGGGGGCCGTTTCAATGACGATGTATTTGAAACCCGTTTTGGCTGTGCCAAAACCGCTCTGTACTCTGACATACCTGGTTTTGGAGCTAGTCTGGTTAGACTCGTGACCAGCTGTTTATAGTCTGGTGACCAGCCCGTCTATCTCAAAAAAGCGCCACGGTTTTGGACTCTCGTGGTCCAAATGAGGCTCAAAACGACACTCAAAACGGCCCCAAAACGGGCCCGTTTTCTATTCTGAACTACCCTAATAATAGGTGCTGTCAAGCAATATGCATGCCCCGGGATACTCGTCCAGGTTCCTCAAACCGAAAAGACAAAGCCATAATTGACCCGACCAGACATAAATTCAACTGTGTAGAAAAACAGGTAAACGCTCGAGCTCCAGGCAGGATTAGGGGGAGAGAGACCACAATCAACAAATCGTGTCACTTACGCATCAACTTGAACGGTAAAACTAACTTCGTAGTAGAAAATAAAAATAAAATAAAAAAGGTAACAGCACAGGGTATTGAATGAACGCGGGCCCCCAATGGTATCAACGGTTGCCAGCGTTGGAGTCGTAAAGGGAGTGCATACGACAAGCCATCACACAAGAGGGACCGTAAAAATAACGCAGTGGAAACAGATACGCCTATAAAATACGGGCAAAATATACATTTTTGTTAGTTAACAATGCCAAAGCCAGCAGAAACGGATCGTGTGCTCGGAAAGGAGCATTAGACGTCGCAAGAAAAAGGAAACGTTGTAGATAGCAGTACCGTGATTCCTTAACCGGCATAAGGATCAACGGACGCGTAAGATGACGTGTACCTCTTTTCTGCGTCCGTAGTTTGCGAGATGCTGACACGAACGTCGACGCCGGAAGACGGCTCGGGGGTAGAGCTGGTTGGAGTATAGAGAGTTCTCATGGAGGGCCCGTGATAACTCAGGGTACGAGCGGGGTAAGCGATCGGGGAGGTAGGAGATGTCATCTTGCGCGTCGCGTATGCCCGCAACATTTCATCGGGAGACATGACGTTATCGGGGATAGTCATCATCCCGGAAGGGGGAGATGTAGGCACAGTATGAGCAGGGTATGGAGGCATGGGCATACCAACGGTCTCCTGTGCTGGCAAGAGGTAGTCATCTCCAATTTCTTGCTCATCGCCAGTACGCATCACTAGACATTTGGTAAATATCATGCGATAAACAGAGACCAGATAGACTTACTGGAAAGCGAGGGCCAGACTTCATCCATATTGGAAAGCGATTCCGTGGGGTTATTGCCTTCCATACAGGCCGTAATATCCTCGGGGGTCAAAGCGAATGGGCCGTGTGTCTGTGTAGGAGACAGGTCACCAGCATCGTTCTGACCGGCCAAGGGACTGGTCGGGAGAGGGGGAATAAACGACGATGAGCGAGACGAGCGGAACGCGCGACTAGTTGCTGCTGTACGGCGGGATTCCAGAGATGGACGGACGTCTGCAGCAAAAGATACCCTAGAAACACGCTCGCCAAATGCCGAAGTACGGATACCAGGACGAAGTTGACTCATTTCAGCAATATCGATGGACTGCTTCTCCATGACTGCCGGATCGCCTTCGATGGCCACGCCACTGGCGGGGCGGATTGCACCAAAAGTAAAAGCAGAGGAGCGGTTTCCTGTGCTCCCGACGGCGATGCTGTTGCGAATCGCAGCAGAAGCACCAGCGGCCGTGATGGATCTCCAATCGCTGGAAATAGTAGACATGCGTTTATCGACCGCTTCGGAGAAGCGCTTGCGCTTCTCTTTGCCCTTGGCGCGACTCCTTCTGATGTAGATGTAAACACCGAGGGCGATGAAGAGAAGTGGAATCAGGACTCCTGCTGCAATTTTGCCCTTTGAGGTGGAACTGTTGGTTGGGAAATTGTTGACATATGTAACAGAGTTGGGTGAGTTGAGGTCAGCCGCAGCGGGTGTCGAACCATCACTGGGAGCGGTGTAGGTGGTAGTAAATACAGGACCGGCAGGGAGAGGACTGAGGAAAGGCTGAGAGCCGGAGGTAACGATGGATAGTTGAAGCGGGATCGAGGACGAGTCGTTCCACCACCTGGGTTCGAGGGTTGTCTGATAACTGCCCAAGCCAAAGTTGACGTTCTGCCATTCGTGGATGCGAGTACTGGCGAGGGTGGGTGCGATAAGATAGATATCGACGGCTGACGTTCCAGGCAAGCACGAAGTGTCCCAGGAGATGTTGAGGGGATTAGCGCTCGATACGGTCATTCCTACAGTGGGGTTGGTATAGAACCCGCCGCTCGCGCAAGCTGAAAACAGCCGTCAATATGCAAAGATCAAGATGATAAAGTTGAACGCACAGCTGCGCTTGTTGAGGGTATGATGGACACCTGCGTGTCCGACACGGACATGAGTAAAGCCCCTGCTGTTCATATCTGAATAAGTGATCGGACGATGGCGTTTGTTTTAAACCCTTTGGAAACAAAAGAGCGACTCCGCGACGGAGGGCGGCCTGGAAAGAAAGAAAGACTTTAAAAAGAGAGAGAATACAGAGAGGCTTTGCTGAAACGCTGGTCAACGACAAAAGACAAGTCACTTTCGAACTCAGCCACATCGACCCCAGCCACCCCCACTTGGCAGGGCAATATAAGTACCCACCACCCATAGTCATCGCAACCGAATTGCAACCGTCCTTGTGGCACTGAATTTGAGAAAGCAATTCTTTCTCACCCGCCGACGTGTTGGCACATCGAAGATGGCGAAAAAATATCCTCGAATATAACTTACAAGCAAAACCTGCTGCATACCATGGTGTCTAGGCTAAAAGTATTTACAGGGCCAGAACTCTCACGAACGAGTGATTCCCGGTGCGCATTCACCTCCAAGAGATTTCCTGTCAGTGCTTGTGAACTTTTGCAAGGCATAGTTACGTTCTCGAAGCCACGACCGATGAACTCGTTTACCCACCGTCTCACAGAAATGATCGCATAAGCAGCGCCCGGTGACCAAGTATTTCGCCATTCCCAGTCTCGTGGCGACTGTTCATCTTGTTATCTTTTCATTAACATGTTCACTACAGACAATCTTCTGCTTCGAGGCTTCCAAGATTCGGACCTCGATCACCTCCTTGCTCTACGTAACGATCCGGACGTTGTACGAGGCAAGACTTTCGGGCCTGTTGTTCCCCGCCCTCCCAAATACAAAGAACTTCTGCGGAGTTTGGCGGAAGAATCGGCCCTCTGGTTCACAATCGCGACGAAGGATACGGGGGAATTCGTGGGACACTGTCAAATCAGGGTATCCGAATATAAGAATAGGGATGGCGAGTTTTCGATATCCCTCTTTTCGAAATTCTGGGGGAAGGGTTACGGGAGGGAGGCTACCGTGTTCACTGTTGGTTATGCATTCAGCGCCCTCGGCTTGCAACGTTTGTCATTGTGTGTCCTCGAGGGCAATGCTGCAGCTCTGAGACTTTATACCAAAATGTGAGGACAACCAATATTTTGATATTTCGAGCAGAGCCAAATACGTTCTGTCCCAGTGGTTTTCAAGAGGAGGGTAGAAAGAGGCGAGGTAATTGGGCCGAAGGTAATTGGGAAGATATAATATACATGGGAGTTCTGAAAGAAGAGTGGGCTACATTGCATAGTGCGGTTGTAACGGAAAACTAAATAACTTCAAGTTGTTGGCGTCCGAGACCGTAGTACAACTGAAATCACAATTATTCCCAAACGCTATACATCCAGGTGATTCTACCATGTCGTCCCCAATTGTTCTTCACAGTCCAGTCCTTTTCAGATTCTGAGAGCTTTCTCTGCAAAGTGGTGGGGAGCGAAAAATGTTTTCTCGGTACCACACAAGGTCTGCAACGCGGAATCAGCCAAAAGGGCGAGTAAGAAATCAGAGAAATACCTCGAATAGAACCATTTATATCTTCCATTGCTCTACACGAAGATCATCTGGAAAAAGGCGTTTTGCGATGTATGGAGACATACCTATGTCCGCCACCGATAATGTTCCTCGGTGGCCCTATCCCAATGTACCATCTACGGCACAGCTCCTGCAGCACTCTGTCAAGTTACGGAAACAAAAACGGGCGTCGGCACCCACCTTGATTGAAGATACATCTGCGTCCTTGTCAGATGACACTGCGAACTAAGAGACAAAATGCACTTGCCTACGATCCTTCAAATGGACATCAAATTTCACGTTCAAGTAATGACGTTCGATGGTGACTCACCTATAATGAAGCCAATCCACCACTTCGGGCATTTCCTCCACCAAGAAGGTACGATCGAAATGAACGGAACTACCTGCAAGCATGCCCACGTTTCTGTCCGGGATCCATTTCTTGATGTAGTCCAGGACGCGCCTGGCAACGTCATCTTTGCTATGGGGCGACACGAGGCACGCTTTCGTCAGACCTGACTGGTACATTTGGACGATCAACATCCTTCTTGGTAGTCGGGCGAGAAACTCACTTTTCCGTGTTGGTCGGTGCACCATTCATCCATCCTGACCGACATTAGACAAAGTAAACATGAGTGAAAGTGAGTGGATCGCGTACTTGTCCAATACCTCCTTGTCCGTGTTGATCACGAATTGGATGCCGCTGTCGACCGCGTTCAAATCACCGTCGGTAATGATCACCTGTGGGCGTTCGGACGTTCGTTTGTCAGGGTGCCTTGGATTCGCAGAAAAGGAGTTTGGACGCACAGCGATTTCGAGGAGCTTGTCGTGCTTGGGGTTCAACCCCGTCATTTCACCGTCTATCCAGACCAGAGGGCCGGCCTGGAAGTTCAGTGGACCAGGTTGGGCAGACGACTTGGACATGGCTCGCGGCCAAGGGATAGATGGCGCGATTCTGGTCCATCCGAGTCTGAGTCGCATCATCTGGATGCCTTTTGTGTGACCGTGACTCCATCACCACTTACTACTTTCGGAACTAGAATCTTGTCGCTCGATGCTGTAATACTCCTCAACTTACTAAGTGCTTTTTTCTAGTCATAGATCCAGAAAAAGTTGTACAGCCTCCTTTGCCTGACAAGTACTATTTATTTGATGCCGCATGCAAGTGACACTTTTTTTAGCCAGACTTGAAGATGGTTTCCTATATCATGCTCATCATATGGTTTGCTTCAACTGTTGGGTGGTGCTGTCAATCACAACCTTGAAGTAGTGAAACTCTTACTACATATCCCATGTGCAGTGCTCCTAGGGTCCCACCTGGGCCTCAACATGGGAAATTAGTGTGATTGGTACCTCCCTAGATCTGCCAGGTGTTATGAACCCTTTGGCAACCCCTATCTTCTTCAACCCCTATGTACACTGTTCAGCTCCACCAATACTAAGCAAGATTCCCACACATGCATCCAGTACACCTCATGCACTGTGTTAGGGTAAGTTATTGGAATAGTTTTGTTGCTCACTGTATACTGATACATGTGTGTGTATATGTTTGGTTACATAGTCTGTGCATAGAGAACATATTGTTATTGGTTAGAATAACATAGAAGTTCATAGAAATATATACACCTTGAGGTTATATGAATGAGTCAGAGATATGAAAGAAGGTCATGTGATATGAATCATATTCTATTGGACAATAGGTCCAGAGGCTGTTTATAATGTGGCAGCCAATAGGAATGTGTTCCAAGCATAGGTTTGACATGAAGTGAACATGTGTTAGTCATGTGATCTAGAAAGTAACCAAAGATGAAAAGACATAAGTGTTGAAGAAGATAGAGGTTGTGAGCATGTTCATAACATCAGTACTCTGATACCCATGGGTTTACCCATGCAGTTCCCTATCTGTCCTCAAGTTGTCTTTGAATTAGCAGTCTGATCAGTACAATGATGGAATGATGAGAGCAATCTGGTTTCAGATGGTACATCACTATTCTCAAAACTATTCACTGTGTTTTCACCAGTCTTGGCTTGGCATTACTGTGTTGTTATTGTCTGGGCCCATCATGGACAATGAATAGCAAACTTTGACCAATCATGTGGACCATCTTTCTCATCTCCTCTGTGTTGTTTAGAAACACTATGTGTAGAGGTGTGGTGATGACATGTTCTTTACACCATGAGCATAGTTGAGCATATTGGTACAATCTAGTGTATAAAAATTTATTAACAAGTTCTACCTGGGAAACAAACTCGATAGACAACAAATATTGAAAAATATATTCAGAAAATATATTTGAATCTGATAGTGAAACTGAGGCTTCCAAGAAAGGATAAATAATAGTATTAAATTTGGTTAGATAATTCAA
>JBBPMD010000847.1:0-12734 GCA_038090095.1 Zangia roseola | reverse complement strand
AAGAGTCATGAGTCATGATAAGCATAGCCGAGGTGACACAAGGTCAAAAGGAAGAAGCTGGGCTATGGGTTAGGAACAAGGGTGATGATAAGAGAGACATCATAGATAAGACATGACACAAGGACAGATAGGACGAGGTGAGGCAAGAGACAAGGCAAGGCAAGAGATCTAGGATCAGGAAAAAGCCGATCTAGGGGGTATCAGATGGAGGTGTCCGATATCTAAGGTAACTGCCAGGTGAGGGGATCCATTGAGGATCAAGGTCAAAGAACAAGGAGTAAAGGACAGGAGACTCAATGAAGAGCCTTGAAGATGTCTGGGTGGTGGGAGGATGGGTAGTGACAGAGAGGCTAAGCCATGGGCAAAGCAATGAAGAGGGAGTTGAGGAGCAAAGGCCAAGGGATTAGCCAAGCAGACAGTGAAAAATACAGGTCTGGATAATGAATCTTAACAGAGATGAGGCTCGCATAGTGAGAGTGCATAGTGCCTTTGCAGGACTTGCTGTGGGTTTATGTTACATTTTCTTTCCTTCTTTATCTTTTCTTGTTACTTCACTATCACTTGTAACCACAGACATTGCCCTCAGGCCTACGCATATGCTGTATGAGTCCCACTTACGCAATTCTCATTGACTTTGGATATATCCAGCCTGGTCCATGTCCTCTATCCAATACTATATAACCTTAGTTACAACTGATGTATTCTCTGGTATTCTTGATCCACTCAATCATACACTCAATTGTCTAGCCACTCTAGAATCCCCTCTGAGTCAACTGCCTCCAGTGCACCTCAAATCGCTGCACTCTCATGTGTAGTCAACACCTGTCAAGTGTTACTACCTACTCGTCTTTCCTCAACCTCTTCGAGGCCTTTGAGTCTACATTAAGACCTATCTGGTCTTATTGTAACAGTTTACTGGCCAAGGGCCACCGCAGTCTAGTGTAGAGCAACAACAATATAAGTCAAGGACTTAGGCTTCATGGTGCTTTAGTAGTATAGTGTTAAAGGCTTAAGATTAAAAAGACTGAGGACTTAAGGTCCACAGTGAACTATTTATATACTGTACATGGATGGCTGTGCTAGGGTTAAGGATAACTAAGTATGGTAAGTGTACAGTCATACAATAATATGTAAGTGTCCGATGTATCAGCACATGTGTGTACCATGAGGTGTACATGAGGAGGACATGAGGATGTGGTAGAATGGAAGTGTACCTCATGTTGATGGAATGGAAGATAGATTGGGATCAAGAATGGAAGATCTAAAGGAATGGAAGATCCAATCTAGATAAATGAAATCAGGAGATCTCAGAGATCATGGTATGATACAGATTGTAACATTAACTAAAATCATGATATTGTGGACCAACAAAGTTAATACATACCTGGTTCCCCTGCCATTCAAAGTTCATTTTGTAACCTGCAACTATGCTATGGCCAACCATGTGTAACAGCAAAAGGATCACACCTTGTGACAACGTAGCCAGATTTTGGGTTATAGAATACACACTGTAGAAGCCTGTCAAAATAATTTTGTAATGGTTTGGTCACTAAAAAGCAGTGTGCTGGGTCCACCACCACTGAACACACCAATAGATCTGGTGTCAGGGTTGCCCATGGCTAATGATGTCAGAATTTAGTCAAAAGATATAATAGAGACCACACCGATCTGTGTGAGACATTTCCAATCCCCATCTGTGAATGATCTCCTGTTGTTTCTGATCATCCATTGCATTACCTTGAAGAGAGTAGTATGTTGGCACAAAGGCATTGCAATCGTCTTATGAGGACAGACTGACACACATGCATAGAATCCAAGTCAGGCAATGTTGACAGAGAAGGACTCTCGAAGCAGATCTTGATGGCAGTTGACCCAGCATCATCAGAGATTTGAAGAAGTTCTCAGAAAACTGTCATAGGATAAGTGAGAATTGCCTACCTGTGTCAAACATGGAGGAGACTCTTACCAGTAAATTCTCCAGAATTGCAAGCTAGCATCTTGTGAATCAGTGCACTGAGAGATCCTAAGTGCGCTGTAGAGGAGCAGAACTCCCTACTACCGAAATCAATCATATCCCGCATCTACGACTGTCCCAGAAAGTCATTGGTATGTCTCGTGCACTTCTCTGACTCGAAGGACTTTCTTTTACCACGTTTACATTGATCCACTTTACACATTTTTACGTCCGCGTTAGTCCGCGGACCTATTTTTCACACTTAGCGTTTATTCAACCTTACAACTACCACAGACACACGCAGATGACTTCGTCACGATCGTATTTGTTATGTTTCGACGTTTGATCAATGTTTTTGACTGATGACTTATTCGTTTCAACAACCATTACTACCTTTTCACTTATTTCAAATCTTGTTGAGTCTTGGGTGTGCCCGGACTATAAAAATATGTGACAGAATATGAAATAAGTATCTTCTGGATCTCTCTTGTGTTCTCCATTGTCGTCTCATAGCGAGAAAACTCATCCTCGCCCCATGTCATCGTCATCGCCCTCGTCATCGTCAGTGTTGTCTCGTTATCATCCCCACGCACGGTTTAACAAGCTGTTGATTAGTCCGATTGACTTTGGACTTCATTCTCTACCTTCGGACCTAGTTTTCAAGTGTCGGACCAGCTTTGCGTCAGTTCGGTTGGTCGACTTCATCCTTCTTTTCTATACTCCTCTCCCTAGAACCCTTGGGGACGAACCTCTCGCCTCAAAACTAACCTGTGTGCTTGGTCCCCAAGTGCACTTAGAATCTTTCAACTGGAGCCCACCGCGAGGGGTTCCACAGAGCTGTATAGAAGAAGGCTCAGACCAAATCCCCATTGCAACGCTCAAGACCTCGCTTATGAATTGGTCCTTGCGGGACTGCAGAATCTCGACATCTCAGGTGACTCGCCATTGCTCACGTCAGTATCACCAGACAGGGTGCATCACAATTTGTGAGACCTCCCCGACATCTCATCATTCTCATTGCCGCCTCTCACTGACCCACATCCATCCAGGAGTGATCAGGTGGACATATCAGACAGCAATTGAGCTGATCCACCGAGGTCCGCGAGTCCACTCATTGATCCGCTGCAGGCACCATTGCCTGTGTCGTCCGACGAAGAATTCTTCAACTTACCCGTCAGTGACTCGCTGGAGAGCTGTACCATCGATGTCACAACATCCACATTTTTCCTCGACGGGAGGACTATCACGCTAATTGATACTCCCGGGTTCGACGATACCACGCGGAGTGACACCGACATCCTCAAGTTGATAACAGACTACCTGTCTGAATCGTAAGCACACCCATATCGCTGAGGCCACGCACCAATTGTTTTGTATTTATGCATAGGTATAGTCAAGGGGCCAGACTCGCTGGCCTGATCTATATGCACCGCATCACCGATAACAAAATGGGAGGACCATCGAAACGGAACTTTCACATTTTTCGCAATCTCTGCGGAGATGCTGGTCTCAAAAACGTCCTGCTCGTGACTAATATGTGGTCGAAGGTGGATCCGGAAGACGGGGAAGCGAGAGAACGCGAGCTCGCGAGCAAGGATAAATTTTTCAAGCCTGCGCTTGACAGGGATGCACGAATGCTTCGCCACGAGGGTTCGCAGGTATCAGCACACAGGATCCTTCGCCATTTGTTCGACTGCAAGCCGACGACGCTTCTTATCCAAGATGAGATGGTGAATCAAGAAAAGGACCTCGCTCACACCACCGCCGGGGCAGATATTGTGCGAGAACTGAAGGAACAAGGCGAACGCCATGCTCAAGCACTAGAAGATTTGTGCTTGGGAATAGAGGCGGCTAGGCTTGCGGAAGACGAAGAGACCAGGGAGATACTCCAGGAAGAGGCTAGGAAGGCGCGAGAGAAGATAGAGGGGATCAGGACGGGCCTCGAGCAGATGGTGACCAGTTTTGCAGCGGCAAACTCGCGGCTTGAGAATGAGAACCGGCAGTACAAGAAAGACTTTGAAAAGCAAAAGGCAATTGCTGAACACAACGGACAGTTGCTCGAACGGGAGCGCAAGGCTCGTGAACTGGCAGAGGCCGGGGAGAAACAAACCCAAGCGCAGCTGGATGCCGAACGCAAATCGCGGGAGCCCGCAAAAGAGGATTCCGAGAGGCGGCAGTATGAGGGACAGGAGCAAGGCGATGAACAGGAAGGCGAGCGGAAAGACAAACGCACCGGTCAAGAGCGCGGCGGCTCGGACAAGAAAGAGCTTGAAAAGCAGAACAATGTGAGACAGAAAGACGACGAGAAGGTGGACGGAAGGAAGGAAGAAGTGGGACCTGCCAAGAAAGAGAAGCAGAAAGACTCTAATTGGTGTTCCATACAGTGATTGTGTTTGCGCCTTGCTCCGATGTGACTGACTGTGTATTGTAATCCTGGTACCTATGTGTCGAGAAAACTGCATGCTTGGTATAAAAAGAGAGAACACTGGGATAATCTAGCTGTATTGATTCACTCAATCCCCTCCTCTTCTTCTGCAAGAAGCCTTTCGACTTCCAACGCAGCCATGCAACCACTGCCTGCACTCGTGATGGCCTGTCTGTACCGTTTGTCCTGGACGTCCCCGGCTGCAAAGACACCCTTGACACTAGTTTGTGTTGTGCCGGGTACGGTGACGATGTAGCCATCTTCGTCCGTGTGTAATTGACTACGGACCAGCGCGGTAGCAGGTTCATGTCCAATGGCATAGAAAAGACCGTTGACTGGAAGGTCTTTTTCCTCGCCCGTGGTTACGTTCTCGATGCGGAGATTGGTAAGAAGGTCGCCGTCTCCTTGGCACTCAGTAGCAACCGTATTCCAAAGAATGGTCTGCGTAAAACGGATCAACCCATGCCACGGTCAGCAAAACAAGTCACGAGACGTCTAAACCAAGCGTACGTACAATCTTGGGATTGTTCATCAAACGTTTCGCCATGATCTTGGAAGCGCGGAGTTCCCCTCTGCGTACCAGGACATAGACATGTGCGCCGTATTTCGTGAGGTCTAGACCAAGTGATATCAAGATGGTGCTGAAACGTAACATTCAGTGCTTACAGGTGGCTTCCTCCGCCGCAGAGTCTCCACCTCCAATGACGGCAAGGGCCTTATTCCTGTTGGGGGGGTGAATGTCAAATACGTGGGATACCCAAGATGGTATGCTCTTGACCTAAATATTGGAACCGCACCATCACATACGGCACAAGCACTGATTCCGCTCTGCCAGTACATTTCTTCGCCCTTGAGCCCAAGCCGTTTGGCGCTTGCACCAGTCGCGATGATAACAGCGTCCGCCGTCTCCGGTTCTTCATTTTCCTGACCTTCGCGCCAGTACCGGAACGGACGGGCAGATAGGTCGATCTTGGACACAGTTTCCGTGATGACCTTCGTTCCAAACCGTATCGACTGGTCACGGAATTTGTCCATGAGTTCAGGGCCCATGATTCCCCCGGGGAAACCAGGATAGTTCTCAACTGCGATGACAAGCAAAATGTGAGGGGACCACACTGGAACACAAAACGTGTTAACATGCCTTCAGTCGTCGTGGTAAGCTGACCGCCAGCCGCGAACCCGTTTGCCATGAAACCCTCGAAGAGGACGGGGTTGAGGTTGGCGCGAGCGAGATAGATGGCTGCAGTGTGCCCAGCGGGACCAGAACCAATAATGATCTAGATATAGTTGTAGAAGTGAGCAACAAGAAATAGGATACTCTCCAGAGGAGCCGAGGAAGCGACATACAACTTTAGAATGTAGTTTCGTGCTTCTTGGCACAGTTCCGATTGTGAGAGGTGCCATGAGGGTCAGATTTCGAGGTTGAGAGGGGCTTTGCTTGAGGGCGAGAACAGATGCGGATGCTGCTGGAAACAAAGATGCCCGAAGGGCTTTTGTAAGCGTCCAGGTGCGAGAAAACAGGATGACGGAGAAAGATCAGTGCCAACCGATTACTACAACAACCAGACACGAAAAAGGCACTGGATATGATCGTAACGCGAGAAATGTAGTCACGGGACCAGGTGACCAATAAAACTCCCACAATCACTAGCGCAATATCCCCCTCGTCCCGATGAACCGATTTTCCCCATGACACGCACGCGAAGGGACCTGATCTCAGGATCAGGCTCATCGATCATCCTCTGCAACCTAGAAGTTCATACAGTTGAATTTTTTAGTGGGAAAGAGGCAGAAATCAATACAAGTATGTAGCCATACGTGAGAGTAGGATACAAACCTTAACCCGAAAACAGGTGTAGCCCAGCCTGAAACCCACGCCAAGTTGCTCTTCCCACCCAGCGTCTCAGATCTTCTCCCAGAAACGACACCTCCGGCAGGTCACCATGGAGTACGACAGAAAATCCGCTGTTTCTTCCTTCTACGGCGCACGCAGGTCAATAGACGTCCTGAACGACGTACCAACGCCCACTGGCCAGAGTAACAACCTTCCTCGCGGAGCAGCTCGGCCGCGTGCAGAGTCTCAGTCTTCCTTCTACGCTGATCGTCAATCTCGGACGTCACAAGATCTCCTTAATACACAGTCTGCGGGGTACAATGCTTCATCCTTTTTTGCCGCCGGCAGACAAGAGCCACTCAAAGGTGGTCGTGACGAGGAAGAAGAAGCCGGACAGCAAGAGAACTGGGACGTCTTTGCGGACTTCAACAACACGGGCCCAAGGTACAGCACTGCGTTTGGTATCGGAAAGCACCAGGAGCCAGTGTGAGTGTCGGTTCTTGCACGTGTTGTGTCCATCGCTCATGGTGTATACGGCGAGAAAAGTTATCACCAGTTACCACCCACAATGTCAATCGCTGCGAGTAAAGCAGAAGGCACTGATAATGACAGTTCAGTGGCGCCGGTCGAACTCGTCACGGTCCCTACTCTTGGACCTGAGTGGGAGCGTTCAGAGATGAAAAAGATGACCCGAACTGGGAGAAGAGAGCTTAAGAACGACGAGCGTCGTGCACAATGGAGAGCCTGGAATAGAGGCGAAATAGGTCTTTGCGGAACCAAATGGTTCACCAGGAAGTTCCTTGTATTCTTCATTTTTGCGTGGTGTGCAATGTAAGTACTGCCCTATCCCAACCCACCGTTGGCCCCGTATTCATGCCGCTGTTCGGACATCTCACGTCGATAGTATTGCCATCGTCCTCGCTATCACTATTCCTCGGGTACCAGGAGTCTCATTTTACAGCACTTCCCCATTAATCGCTGCCACTGGTGACTTCAATGCGTCGATACCCACGGAATTTTCACGTTCTCCCGCGAACTTTTCCTTCCCAGCCATGGCCGAGATTCAAATGGACACGAGTAGCAACGTCATTCCGCTTACTTTGAACCACATCGATGCGCAAGTTTGGTATCCCTCCAGTAATTTCCAAATCGCATCCGGATCTTTTGGGAAAGCGACACTTGCTGCCAACTCATACCCAATCATTTCAATACCTCTCAACTTTTCATATATCGCGCCAAACGACACAGATCCCACATGGGTTGCATGGTATAATGCGTGCAAGAATCCAGGGACATACACGGATGGGGTCAGACCAGGTGCGCTTTGTTCTTCTTTCCTTTCCTTATGTACAGAGTCTAATACATACCGTTATTGGGCGCGTGCCACAGGCGTAGGTTTTGAAATTATCCTAACGATGTCCATCGAAGGTCTACTCTCGACAAGTACTGCGTCTGCGCAGGTGAATTCTGGGGCATGTCCCATCGAGTTGCCCATAAACAGCGCGTGAAAGATGTCTTCTTGGACTGTTGCACCTACTGATATCTTTCCCTTCTCTTTGGATACTTATTCTGGCTCTGTCGTGCTAATTATGATTCTACTTTGGACGTATTCTTTTTCATCGCACAATATTCCTATTGCGATTGTTGTCGCTACCCCTTGTTGGTCTATTTGAGGGACTCGTTGCATATGGGCATGCTAGACTACTCATTTTGCCTGGATACTTCCTTCTCTGCCCACTCGTTCACGATCTCCTACCCGTGTGCACACTCTCGTTCCTTTACACGATTTCCCTCCCTATTAGCTTGCCTCTCGATGGCTCACTTCAAATCCTTTTGTCCTGTAAACAATACACCATGCTTCATTGCGTGCATTCTCGTTTGTGTGGCGATTTCTCAAAGAAACATTGATGGAGGTAGATAAAACAATATCGGGTTCTTTAGGTTCGAAGAAAGAGCAAACTAAGAAAAGGCTATACTCCAAAGGTTATCGTACGTGTCTAGCTCCTCGTAGGGGCTCTATTTACCTCTCAAACGAAAGCAACTCGTTCCGCCATGGATAGTCTTCCGTGTACATGGGTATCAGTAAAAGTGGTATCATGCGGACGACAAGCATCGTCAGCATCGTAGCATGGATTGTATAACAAATAGGGAGGGGAATCGCGACTTCTCGCTTCGGAGGCATCGCGCATGGTCGACAGCGTCGTGAGGAAGGAACTGAAACGCGGTATATGTACATATCCGAGTCATACAGCGAGAATGGCCCTCTGGGGAGGGTGTAACGGCTGTGGGGGGTATCCCATAGCCTCGTGATATGTGGGTATTGGTCCCCAGTAGGGCGGGAGTGGGTCATAGACGGTCGCGGCCCCGAAGTCAGGGTAAATCGTCGATTCCACATGGTAGACGGTACGTCGGGTGCCGGTGCGATATCGTCGGTTGTAATCGTGAAGAGCGCGATCTGTGTTATGAAGAGAACAGGTCAGACATCATCGAACGCGAATACATGACAAAGTGCGTCATACGGCTGGTATCATGAACCCATGGGTTCGGTTGCAGTCGTGGGCGTGCGGACGTTGGGAGGTCGTCACGGCGTCGACTAAAGCAGACTGATCTGGATACGAATGGGGCTGCTAATATCAGGAGGACAAAGCACACTGCGGGTTGCGGATCGGATCTTGTCATTCACGGGACCATGATGCGGAACGACATTAGCGACACCCACCCAAGCCGAAGACGATTCCGAGGATGGTATGAGGTTCAATGGCCCCAACGGTCGATCCTGCTTGAGGAGCTGGTGGTGGTGTTGCAGTCGATGTGGGAACGAACGCGCTAGGAGACGCGATGAGAAGGCCAGGCCTATAGGATGGGTTGTGCAATATGCTGAGATGCATCACATGCACATACGAAGCAGAATAGACCAGCAGGGAAAATGACGACACGAATAAAACACCACATGTCTAAGAAATCATTATAAAGGATATTATTGATCCTGATGGCGCTGCGCATAGTATACCTCTCCGGTTCTCCGTCCGGCTCGGCGGGAGAAACCGGGTGTATTGCTTAGGCATTAGATTTGTGCGTAAATTTGCTGTCAAATGTTGGTGCGAGACGCCCACCACGCGGATCTGCAAGATGGGAGTCTCTGAGTGCAGCGGAGCAAGTTATGTGGTTGCAGCGTGTAGAATCGATGGGGCGCGAACGGACTGTCCGGTCGGTGCTCGGAAGAGGAATCGGAACGGCAGCTGTGTCCGAAGGCAATGCCGAATGACGGCGAGGGCTGTGCATCGTACAGAAAGTTCCAAGAGAACAGTGCGAGTCATCTCTGACAATGATGGCAGCTGCGGAACTGCGTAGACAGCGGCGGCTGGTCATGATTCTTTTGTTTCTCGCCAGTCACGGTCTCAACTTCTCAAGCGCCGAATAACGACGATCACGTGATGACATGTAAGGCCTCGTCAGCGCTCAGCGAACCCTGTTTGTAACAGTGAAGTAACGCTGGCCAAGGATGGGGACCTGTTGATTTTTTCACGGGCATTGTCGTCGCACCCAACCTGAGTTGTTAGAACGGGGATTAGTATCTGGTTTGGGGCCGAAAGCAGTTTGAATTATACCGCAGCCGCATGCGCATGGAGCAGCTCTGGTGCCGCCACATGTGAAAAAACCACAGTCCCGCCGGTGCGCGTCTCCAGTGCCCGGCTACAGTCCCACCGCACCGCCACCGCCCCGTTTCGTCGCGATCGATCACACACTGCGACCTCGAACACACGCCCGCGTCACCTGTGTAGGCGAGAGGATTTGATGACTCCTTCAAACCGCGCTATGCTATCTCGAAGCTACCTACAGAGATTCATTCCGGGCCCCCAGTTTGAACCCCCAATCCTCTGAGTCTGCGCGCCCGAACCTCCACGGTCCAAGGACAGACAATGCTCTATCTATCTGTGTTGACATCTTGGGGGTCCACTTGGTCAGACCGGTCAGACCTAATGATAAAGGGTAGTCTAATTAGGACCAAAGAGATAGTCAGGGTGAGATGGTCAGAGTCAGAGGGTCAGAGTCAGAGGGTCAGGGTGAGATGGTCAGAGTGGATGGTCAGAGTAGATGGTCAGGTTGGAAGGTCAGGGTGAGAGGGTCAGAGTCAAATGGTCAGAGTCAGATGGTCAGGGTCAAAGGGTCAAAGGGTCAGAGTCAGAGGGTCAGGGTCAGATGGTCAGAGTGCATGGTCAGGATGGGATGGTCAGAGTCAGATAGTCAATGTCAGAGGGTCAGAGTCAGATGGTCAGGGTCAGATGGTCAGAGTGGATGAGATGGTCAGAGTCAGATGGTCAGGGTCAGAGTGTCAGAGTAGATGGTTAGGTTGGAAGGTCAGAGTGGAAGGTCAGGGTCAGAGGGTCAGAGTCAGATGGTCAGAGTCAGATGGTCAGGGTCAGAGGGTCAAGGTCAGATGGTCAGAGTGGATGGTCAGAGTCAGGGGGTCAGGGTCAGATGGTCAGAGTGGATGGTCAGAGGCAGGGGGTCAGGGTCAGATGGTCAGAGTGGATGGTCAAGGTCAGAGGGTCAGGGTCAGATGGTCAGAGTGGATGGTCAGAGTCAGGGGGTCAGGGTCAGATGGTCAGAGTGGATGGTCAGAGGCAGGAGGTCAGGGTCAGATGGTCAGAGTGGATGGTCAGAGGCAGAGGGTCAGAGTGAAGGGTCAGAGTGGATAGTCAGGGTGGGATGGTCAGAGTCAGATAGTCAGAGTCACATGGTCAGAGTCAAAGGGTCAGGGTCAGAGGGTCAGAGTGAATGGTCAGAGGCAGATGGTCAGTGTCAGATGGTCAGAGTCAGATGGTCAGGGTCAAATGGTCAGGGTCAGATGGTCAGAGGGGATGGTCAAAGTGGATGGTCAGGATGACATGGTCACAGTCAGATGGTCAGGGTGAGATGGTCAGAGTCAAATGGTCAGAGTCAGATGGTCAGGGTGAGATGGTCAGAGTCAAATGGTCAGAGTCAGATGGTCAGGGTGAGATGGTCAGAGTCAAATGGTCAGAGTCAGATGGTCAGGATGGATGGTCAGATTCAGATGGTCAGTGTTAGAGGGTCAGAGTCAGATGGTCAGGTTGAGATGGTCAGGGTCAGATGGTCAGATTGGATGGTCAGAGTCAGATGGCCAGGGTGGATGGTCAGGAGGAGATGGTCAGTGTCAGATCATTAGGGTGGATGGTCAGAGTGGATGAGATGGTCAGAGTCAGATGGTCAGGGTCAGAGTGTCAAAGTAGATGGTCAGAGTAGATGGTCAGATTGGAAGGTCAGAGTGGAAGGTCAGGGTGAGAGGGTCAGAGTCAGATGGTCAGAGTGGATGAGATGGTCAGAGTCAGATGGTCAGGGTCAGAGTGTCAGAGTAGATGGTCAGAGTGACTGGTCAGGGTCAGCTGGTCAGTATCAGATGGTCAGTATCAGATGGTCAGAGTCAAATGGTCAGGGTGGATGGTCAGGGTCAGATGGTCAGAGTGGATGAGATGGTCAGAGTCAGATGGTCAGGGTCAGAGTGGCAGAGTAGATGGTCAGGTTGGAAGGTCAGAGTAGAAGGTCAGGGTGAGAGGGTTAGAGTCAGATGGTCAGAGTCAGATGGTCAAAGTCAGATGGTCAGGGTCAGATGGTCAGAGTGGATGAGATGGTCAGAGTCAGATGGTTTAGAGGGTTTAGGGGAGGTGACACCGAGCGAAGCGAGGTGGCACCGGATATATAGCCTCGATTGATGAGACCGGTCAAAGGGTAACAGGGTTGAGGGGAAGTCTCAACCGGCCCTGTTTCGTCCGAAGACTCATCAGACCCGTGGTGACCGAAGTAAACTGAGGTACAGACCATTAGGTTTTATACTGTAGCTCTAGGCTTACTAAGCGGATTAGCTGATCACCGAATGGAGATAGGAAAACACGATACCGAATTACCCGCCAAGGATTAGTAACGTGGGACCGTCAAAGATTAAGGTTTGATGTATCAGAAGGACTTACAAGAATAGACTGGCCCGAGGGCTGTCCTTTTCCCATAAACATCCGACGTTTACGTCTCGCCAATTCCAAAAGGAATTCTATCAGGTACAAAGACTTACCGAAATGTGGGAACCCCTCCCACGGTGTGTCTTCTTTTCCCATGTCACGCATAACAATAAGATTTTACCTAAAGGAGTTAGCCGAAATGAGGGAACGTTTACCACGTCAATATATCCAAATGGAGAATTACGCGTCAGCAAAAGCCGGGGGGCGACTCCGTTAGGTTCCCTAATATTCTACTTCCTCATAATCGTAATGGCCTGGAGGCGTTGGGAGGCGTTCACTGGGAGGCGTTGCACAGCCACTGGAGGCGTTGGCGCAAGTACTTCAACTACTTATGCTGAGTCTCTGGAGGCGTTGCACAGCCACTGGGAGGCGTTGGGAGGCGTTCACTGGGAGGCGTTGCACAGCCACTGGAGGCGTTGGCGCAAGTACTTCAACTACTTATGCTGAGTCTCTGGAGGCGTTGCACAGCCACTGGGAGGCGTTGGGAGG
>JBBPMD010000846.1:0-12735 GCA_038090095.1 Zangia roseola | reverse complement strand
CCTTGTCCCCTATTACATAATTCGGGCATCGGAACGATGCTTGTCCGCTTGTTCTTTCATGCGTAATTGTGCCTTTTCGAGATTGGCACGTGTTTCTTTTAACATATTTTCCATCTTTGTTGCCCATTCTTCGGCAGACGGAGCTTGCATATCGCGTTGTTCTATTCCCATCCTAGGGACGTAAGAGCGTGTGACTTCAAAGGGGGTTTTCTTTGATGACGTGTTCTTCTTGGCGTTGTACGAGAACTGAGCTATGGGAAGCCAGTCGGACCACGTGTCCTGATTCTCGTTACAGTACAGCCTCAGATACTGTCCTATTTCCCGATTGATGTGCTCGGTTTGTCCATCTGTTTGAGGGTGATGCACGGTTGACATAGATGTTTTTATTTTTAATGCATTGCATAAATCTTTCATGAGAGTGGATGCGAATTGTGGCCCGCGATCCGATACGATAGACGTGGGTAAACCATGGTGTTTCCACACGTGTTGCATATAGAGTTTTGCTAAATCAAGCGAAGAGCATGTTTTTGTGCATGGTGCGAATTCGACTTCTTTTGAGAAGCAATCAACGACTGTGAGAATCGCGTCGAATCCGTTTGACATAGGGAGATCTGTAATAAAATCGGCGGAGATGTGCTCCCAGGGTTTCTCAGGGACCTCTAAAGGTATGAGTTTCCCGGCAGGGGCCTTATTGCCTGTCTTGCTTCTAGCGCAAGTCTCACACCGTGAGACATAATCTTGGATTAAGGTTTTCATAGCTGGCCATGTGTATGAGCGTGAGACCAGTTCGTAGGTTTTCTCGTAACCGGGGTGTCTGGCTACTGGTTTTTCGTGGTGGAGTTTCATAACTTCCATTCTGAGAGCATCGGGTACGAAGATCTTTCCTTCGCATTCTAGAACCCTTCTCTCTAGAATTTCATATTTTTGTTTTTCTTGTAGTGTCTTAACGAAACCTGATGGAAGTCGGATCGTTGCTTCTCGAATCTTGGAAAGGAGGTCATCTCCCTCGTCGGAGATTAAGACCACGGTGTTTCTAACACATGCGGGGTCAATGACAAGAACTCCTTTGTTGTCATCCTCGATTCCTTTGGCATGATCGTCCCTTCGGCTCAGGGCGTCTGCTTTTCCCATCGTGATTCCGGCCTTGTGGTGCCATGTGAAGTTGAATCTCGATAAGTATTGCGCCCATCTTGCTTGGCGACAGTTTAGGTCTTGACGTGTCATAAACCACTGTAAGTTTTGGTGGTCATTCCATATTTCGAATTCATGTTTTGCGCCTTCTAGGTAATGGCACCATAATTCCTAAGATCGGATAGCCGATAGCATTTCCTTATCTGTTACCGGATAATTTCGTTCTTCAGGGGTCATGGAGTGTGAGTTATAGGCAACGGGGTGCCAAACTCCTTCTTTTTCTATAGATAAGACGGCGCCCATCGCGTAGTCCGATGCATCGCTCTCTAAGCGGAATTTGCAGTTGTTATTGGGGTAGGCGAGGATAGGGGCGGTTGTGAAAGCATGTTTTAATTTATTGAAAGCTTCTTGGCATGACGTTGTCCATTCGAATTTCTGATCCTTTTTGGTCAGGTCATGTAGTGGACGTGTGAATTTTGCATAATCTTGGATAAAGCGACGATGGAAGTTTGCTAGGCCTAAGAATGAACGAATGTGTCGGACAGTTTTCGGAGTTGGCCAGTCAATGACGGCCTCGACTTTCTCCATATCCATCTTTATTCCTTCTGTTCCTACGATCATTCCGAGGAAGTCCACCTCCTTTACTTTAAAGTGGCACTTCTCTGGTTTGACGAAGAGATCGTTTTCTTTTAATCTCCGTAGGACTTCCAGAACTACAGTGACCTCAAAAACCCTTTCCTGTTATGATAAGACCAGGTAGGCCTTAGCGTAGACTCAAAAGGCTCGTAGAGACTGAGGGAAGACGAGTAGGTGATGGCACTTGACAGGCGACACCACACACGAGGGTTTCTTGGGAAGTCGCACTAAGGATAGTCGACTTAGAGTGATCCAAGTGTGGCCAGACAATCGAGCGTATGATTGAGTGGATCAAGAATAGAGAATACAGGAGTGGTAACGAAGGTTTAAATAGTGTCAGGGCAAGGGCACGGACCATGACCTGATATATCCGAGACAATAGGAAAGAAGAGTCATAGCGATGAAGATCAGAAATGTGAGTCATAAGCTATGAGTCAAGATGCGAAAGGGACGGAAGATGACGAGAGAAATATGACGTAAAGTATGCATCCATCGGATCAGTGGAATTAGAGTGAGTCAACAAAGATAGCGTAAACGGGACTCGTACAGTATACGCGTAAGCCCGAAGGCAGTGTCTGTGGTTACAAGTGGTAGCGAAGTAATGAGGAAAGACAAACAAGAAAGAAAACGTAACATTACCCCCCTACTAGCGTCAAGCTACTAGTGAAGACTTAACCTAGAGACTCCGAGCGTAAGCTCCAGGACTGCCAGTGATGTTGGCGTAACCGACATCGTCGATGGGGTCATCGACAGGGGAAGGGGATCGCGACTCAAGGTCCGATCGACGAGGGAAGACAGGCGGGGGAACAGGGCGTGCGCAGCGAGAGGATCGAGAGGAAGTATTGGAACGTCTAGAAGACGAGGCGGAGGAGGAGGGGGGAGTGGGAGCGGGAGACTGATAACCAAGGGGGCAACAGGCGGGGCGATGGCCCGGGTGCCAGCGAAGGCATCTTCCACATTGGTAGGCGGGACAGTCGACCTGAAAGTGGCCAAGGTGGTGACAGGAGTAGCACGCTTGGTTGTAGCGTGGGTGGGACAGAGTAAGGTGGTCAGTGTGGCGTCGACCGGTCCACAGCTGTTCTTGCTGTTCCATGACGCGTTCTTCTTCGGAGTTAAGAGGGGAAGAGGAGGCGGAAGGTGTGGTGGTGGGATGTGGGGGAGAGATGCGATTGGCGAGGGGTAGGATGGGGTAGGGTATAAGACGTTGTTGCGCCATCTCGATGAGGTATCGGTCTAGGTCCTCGAGGAAGTCGAGCATCTCGAGTTGATGCATAGTTTCGAGGAGGTGTTCACGAGTTTCGTTCCTAATGGAGCGAAGGTTGGACGCGAGGAGGGGGCCTCGTTGGGTAGAGACGAGGGAACACGTGCGCGCAGCCAGCATGAGCCGTTCGTTTTGGATGTATGCCTGGTACAAAGAGAAGAGGGGGGATCCCATGTCGAGGTGAGCGGAGATGGGAATTGAAACAGACACTCAAAGGGTGAGCGTATGTGTAGTGGAAGATGTAAAGAGTAGGAGTTCAACCCAGTGAATGAGGTGTAAAGAACCAAGTAAACTTTGATGGAGTTTACTGGCGTTCGTTGCATGGTTTATATACTATACATGTGTGGCTATGTACTTAATTAAGTAAGCGTCGTACCATTCCTACTATTAATCCCATTGGACGATAAGGAATGATGGATGACTGATCATAAGGTTTGGTACCTTGATGCTGATGCGTCAGGTAACCACGAGGTGTGACATAATTGATGTGGCAGAGGGGCGTTCTTTGATGGAAGCGACCCTGAGGTTCTAACCACGATCGGATCTGTGATATATTAAAGTAGAAGCTGTTATGGGCTGTGTTGTGTGGCAGCCAATAGGAATAGATTCCGAGAACAGCCTTGTCATGAGGCATAACACGTGTAAGTCACGTGACTTTAGAAAGTGAAAGTGTCGAAGAGCGTTGTCCCGCTAGTGACCTTGTTGTTGTAAGCATAAGGTTGGAAAAAGATAGGGGCTTGAGATGCGTTCATAACAGGAATGGCGAGTCAGGGGTCGGTGAGGAGGTGGTGGAGTCGGTTGTCAGAGTCGGTTGAGCGGGAGGAGTCTACTAGGCGGTGAGCTGAGGGGGGTAGGTCTACGGAGAAGACAGGACGGAAGGAGGGAACGAAAGGGGACGAAGGACGCCAGACCTCTTCGACGGCAACGTCCCAGCCAGGTTCGGCGAGGACAGAAGTGGGAGACGTAGGGGTTGAGGACAGGGTGAGGGAGGAGACGGTGGAGATAGATGGGGTGTCGGAGAGGCGGGTGAGGAGAGAGGCGACGTTGGTGTTGGAGGAAGACATTTCGATGGTAACGAGACGGACAGAAGGTTGTTTGTTGTGTTTGGTGATTTTCGAGGAAGAAGGGACTGGGGAACGAGAGAGAGAGTGGAGACGTTTATAAGCGTTCAGGATGTCGGAGGCATTGGCCAAATTGGACTCCGTTTCCCAAGAGTCTTCTTTGGCGGTGTATCCCTTCCATCGGATCAGATAGGAACGAGATAGCGGGTTACCACGGTGTCGAAGGATCTTTTCGACCTCGTATTCCTCTTCTCCCGAGATGAGATCAGGAGGTGGGTTCAGGAAGTTCTGTCCGTGGACAGCGTTTTCATGATAGGGTGATAACAGGGAAGCATGGAACACGGGGTGGATGCGCCATGTGGACGGAAGGCGGAGTTGGTATGAGAGGGGGGATAAGACCTTCATGATGGTAAAAGGCCCTTCGCATTTCGGGGTGAATTTGGGGGAGGTGAGATCGCGTTTCAGGTTACGGGCTTCTAGCCAAACCTTGTCACCTCTAGAGAAGGGTTTGAAACCACAGGTGGATTGCGATTTCATGACGTTTCGGGCGAGGTCATGTGTGGCGAGGGCTTCATCGTGTGCTGCGGAGAGGGATTTAAGACGGGCTTCTACGGCGGGAAGATCTGAGGAAGCCAGGGTAGTGGGGAGGAGGCGTGGTTCGAAGCCCATCATCAAGAAGAACAGGGATTTGCCGGTGACGGAATGAGGGCGGTGATTGTGTGCAAATTCGGCCATGGGGATGTAGTTGGCCCATGCGGAGGGGTTATCGTGGCAATAGATACGGAGGTACATTTCAACCTCTTGGTTGACACGTTCAGTTTCTCTGTCCGTCTGTTGGTGGTAGGCTGTGGAGAGGGCGAGTTTGTAGCCGATGAGGCGGGCGAGTTCTTTGGCAAAGGCGGAGGCGAATTGCGGTCCTCGATCTGAGATAATTTTATTGTAAAGACCAAATTGGGTGTAGACTTTGTGGAAAAAGATATTGGCGATGCCTTCGGCAGTCACCGTTTTCTTGGTAGGGCAGAGAATTACCCCCTTAGTAAGGCCATGGTCGACCACGACCAATAGCGAATCATAACCGTCGGACACAGGTAGGTCCGTGATAAGATCACACGAGAGTTGCTGGAATGGGTGGGTGCAGGAGGAGGGAATAGGGGTGAGGGGTGGTAAAGTGGGGTGAGTGTTTGCCTTCATTTGTTGGCAGAGGGCGCAACCGGAGACAAAGGAACGGACATATTTGGCAAGCCCGGGCCACCAGAAGTCGGTGGCAACAAGTTGGCGGGTCTTTAAATATCCAGGGTGACCGGCGGAGGTGGAGTCATGGCAACGAGAGACGATGTCATGACGGAGGGTGCCGGAAGAGGGTACATAGATGCGGTCTTGATAAGATAGCACGCCATCGATGTATTTCCAATCACTGAAACGTGCGTGGAAAGATGTGGGGAGGCCACCATCCATGGATTGGAGGTAGTCAAGGACGAGGGGGTCGGAGGTAGAGGAGGAACGGAGTTGTTCCGTGAGGTGGGTATCGATGAGGCGAACAAAGAGGGAATCAGGGAGGAGGGTGACGTCCTCATTGTCGGTTTCGTCAAAGATGTGATCGGGACGTCGAGATAGGGCATCCGGGCCGGTGAGGAGAGATCCGGAGACATGGGAGAAGGAGAGATCAAAGTCGGCAAGGTTGAGAAGCCAACGAGCTTGGCGACGGTTGAGGTTCTGGGGTTGTCGGAAGTACGTGAGGTTTTTGTGGTCTGAGAAGACTGTGACAGGGGTAGGGTGTCCATGAAGATAATGTCTCCATGCTTTGAGGGATTGGATGACTGCCAGGAGTTTGCGGTCATACACATCGTAGTTTCGTTCTGCTTGAGCGAAGGATTGTGAAAGGTAGGAACACAGTTTCCAGTCTCCATTAGAATCGGTCTGGAGGAGGATACCACCGGAGGCGTATTTGGAGGCATCGGTGGCCACAGCAAAGGGTTTGGTAAGGTCGGGAAAACGGAGGACGGGTTCTGCGAGGAAGGTGGCTTTTAAGTCGAGGAATGCGGCCTGGTGGACGTCAGTCCAGGACCACGGTTGATCTTTCTTGGTAAGGTCGATCAGGGGTCGAGCACGTTTGGAGAAATGAGGGATGAATCGCCGATAGAAGTTGGCAAATCCGAGGAAGGAGCGGACATCTTTGAGTTTGGCCGGGATTGGCCAATCTGCGATACCGGAGAGTTTTACGGGGTCCATGGCGAGTTCGCCGGGGCGAGCGATCATCCCAAGGTAGTCGACTTCCTTGGCGGTGAAGTGACATTTTTCGAGTTTGAGATGAAGGTCGAGTTCCTTCATTCGTTCAAGGACACGACAAGTTCGTTCAGTGTGGAGTTTCTCGTCAGGGGAGAAGATCAGGAGATCGTCCATGTAGACGACGAGCCATCCTTCCGCGATCATGTCGTGAAAGGAGTCGTTCATGAACCGTTGGAATGTGGCGGGGGAGTTGGTGAGACCGAAGAACATGACGGTCGGTTCGAAGAGACCTTTGTGGGTGATAAAGGCCGCTTTCCATTGGTGTCCGTCTTTGATACGAACATTGTTGTAGCCCCATCGAACGTCAAACTTGGTAAAGACTTGAGCATCTTTGAGTTTGTCGACGAGGTCGGAGATTAAGGGGAGGGGATATCCATCTCGAACGGTGTGTTCATTCAGATATCGGTAGTCCTGACAGGGTCGGAGAGATCCATCCTTTTTCTTTACGAAGAAGAAAGGTGAGGCTTGGGGGGAGTTGGAAGGGCGGATCTTCCCAGAGGCTAGGTTTTCTTCGAGAAAGGCCTCGGTGACAGCTTTCTCGTCAGACGAGAGAGGGTAGATTTTCCCGATTTTGGGAACGAAGGAGTCGTCCACGTTGATTTCGTGGTTGTAGGGACGAGAGGGAGGAATGTGGTCTGCCGACTCTTTTGAAAAGACAGAGGCGAAGTCCAAATATTCTGAGGGAAGGATAGTTTTCGGTTTGACAGTTTCTGCGGCGATGGCGAGTTCGGTGGCAGTGGTGACTTTGTTGGAGGAGGGAAGGATTCCGCAAGTAAAGCGGGAGCCGATTTTCCTGACTCGGTTGATACGGTAGTGGTAAATTTCTCGATGGACATTCCGCTCGCCGGAGTAGGATTCTAGGTAGTCCAGGAGTTTTTCGTCATGGACGGAGTCGACGATAGCGATTCGAGGGGGGCGAGAGGTTTGGGCGACTTGGGGTTGGAGTTTAGAGGCTTTAGTCAGAGCTTCTTTACGGGCGATGTTTTCGAGAACGTCAGGCGATGTGGGAAGAGCCGGCGGTTCCGGGAAGGAAAGGGAACGGGCTTTCCAGTCTATGGTGGGGTTATGGCGTTTAAGCCAAGGGAGTCCTAGGATGGCATTTTCGGTGCCACAGTGCATGACAAAGAATTTGACATGATGGATTCGCTTATTGGGGAGACGAAGGGTGAGGGTGGTGGTGAATCGAATGGCACCTTTTCGGTTGACTGTTTCGTCAACGTTACGGACGGGGATGGGAGTGTCGAGGCGGGTTTTTGGGAAGTGATGTTTGTTGACAAAATCCCAATCGATGCAGTTGATATCTGCACCGGAGTCGATAAGGGGGGAGACGTCTACGACTTTGCGAGTACTAGCCGGGTCGAAAAGCTGAGAAGCGATGTGGATTGCTTTCCGAGTTGAATCGGCTAAAAGTACAGGGCTAGTATACGCGGTAGAAGAGGAAACTGGCATAGGATCAGTTCCTCGTTTCAAAAACCCAGGAATACCCATTTGACTGCGGGCGTTTCTTCTTCATCGTCATCGTCCTCAACTTCTATGAGAGCCGGGACTTCATCGGCAGGGGTGGTGGTCTTCTTGATCTTCTTGACGGGTTTCTTGGTGGGGATGGAGGCGAACTTGGGGCAATTGGTGGCGCGGTGGCCAGGTTCGCGGCAACGGAGGCAGAGGTTATTTTTGAAGCAGCGATCTCACTCTTCAGAGGTGAGTTTAGGAATGCGGACGGCGTCCACATCCATGGCGTTGGGATCCTGTTCCTTTTTGGTGGAGGGGTAGGAGGTGAAACAACTCAGAGAACGTTGACTGAAAGTTGCGTAGTGGAAGTGATAAAGAGTTGTGCGAGTCAAGTTTTGTGAGGTAGAAAGACAAGTAAACTTTGTTAGAGTCTACTGCCGCTAGTTGCATGGTATATATACTACTGTACATTGTTTGTGTCTATTTGGTCTAGGGCATAGGGTATAGATAAGAGTTCTTTACGCTATTGGTTAAGTGTCATAGTGAGTCATGAGAAGTACACTGCCTTGATAGGCTGTGCGAATGAGTCATAGATAAGGCGTATAGCCTCGTGTCATGTGATCTGGAACTTATCCTATTGGATGAGTGATCTGGAGGCTGTTCATAATGTGGCAGCCAATAGGATTGTGTTCCGAGCATAGGTTTTGCATGAGGCGAAACACGTGTAGGTCACGTGACTTCAAAAGGTAGAGGGATTGAAGGTTGGTGTTTCGTTGGTGACCTTCAAGGTGTGAGCATATGGGTCGAAGAAGATAGTGGTTAGAGGTGCGTTTGTAACAGGAGGTAAGGAATGGGGTGGTAGGTTTCTTGGTACGACCAGCAAGGTCATCAGCGCGGTCCCACTGTGTTTTGAAGTGGATGGCTTTCTTGTACCAGAGGTCGAGAGTGGTGGGGACAGTATCCATGGCCATGACACGGCGCATGAGTTTCATGGGGATGCCGAGGGAGAAGTACTGTATGAGGACCTCGGCCGAGGTTACACCAGAGATGGCGACGTGGTTCTTGAATTCTGCCACATAAGAGGGCAGGTCAGAGACTGAGGAGCAACGGTGGGTTGTGAGCCAAGAGAGGGCGTTTCCCTTGGTGTCCTTGTGTTCAAACGCCTTTTTGAATTCAGCGTAGAACGATACCCAGGTACCAAAGCTGGGGGGGGAGGCAGAGAGGGCATTTTGTCGAAAGGTGTCGGCCCAGGTGGAGGCTGACCCTTTGGTCATGAAAGAAAGCGCATAGGCGATCTTCTTGGTGTCGGTGGTGTATATGTCCTCGTTGACGAGGAGATAAGTGGTGACAGAGTAGAGCCAGGGAATGGCTTTGTCGTAGGAGCCGTCAAAGGCTTCGGGGGTGCCAAGACGAAGTTCGGTGGGTTTGTTGTGAGACATGGGGGTGGGGTTGCGAAGGGAAGTCGAGGGTCCGGGTAGGGACGTGGGTCTGGGGTTGGTTCCGAAGATATGGCTGGTGAGGGCGATCGGAGTGGGCGATGGGGGTGTGGGGACACGGGGAATACTCAGCTGTGCAGATAACTGCTGAGACAAGGTACGATCTGTCTGATCTTCGAGATCAGCGATGGTCGCATTGAGGGAGCTCTTGCTGGAAGGCAAGTGGTGTTCTGGATCGGAGGGATCCGAGTCAATGTGTACTGTCGGGCGGGGATTCCACCGGGCAGTGTCGAGTCGAGGGCGGTGCGACAACAGGGTGTAATGGTAGCCTACTGCGACAAAGGCAGGGTGTCGAAGAGATTCTTGATCCTTTGTTACGATAAGACTGGGTAGGCCTTAGCGTAGACTCAAAAGGCTCGTAGAGACTGAGGGAAGACGAGTAGGTGATGGCGCTTGACAGGCGACACCACACACGAGGGTTTCTTGGGAAGTCGCACTAAGGATAGTCGACTTAGAGTGATCCAAGAGTGGCCAGACAATCGAGCGTATGATTGAGTGGATCAAGAATAGAGAATACAGGAGTGGTAACGAAGGTTTAAATAGTGTCAGGGCAAGGGCACGGACCATGACCTGATATATCCAAGACAATAGGAAAGAAGAGTCATAGCGATGAAGATCAGAAATGTGAGTCATAAGCTATGAGTCAAGATGCGAAAGGGACAGAAGATGACGAGAGAAATATGACGTAAAGTATGCGTCCATCGGATCAGTGGAATTAGAGTGAGTCAACGAAGATAGCGTAAACGGGACTTGTATAGTATACGCGTAAGCCCGAAGGCAGTGTCTGTGGTTACAAGTGGTAGCGAAGTAATGAGGAAAGACAAACAAGAAAGAAAACGTAACATTTCCATGTTGACCTCAATTGTGCTGCATGAAGCATGCTGCCACACACCGTGGGAATCCCGCTTAGCTTTGATGGAGTTATAAATAGTACATACCCTCAGCTGTAATAATGTCCCCTAGGTCATGTGATTTAGTTCACACGCCATTGAGATATGACCATTTTAAAACAACCATGTCATGGAAAGTGTTTTTGAGCTTTTCAAATGATGATCAGGATCTCAGTCAAATCTTCATTATTTGTCATTGTTTGTTAATACAAACATGGATATACATGTAAATAGCATGTCTGAGTTTAAAAAAGTTCTCACACTTCTTGATTCTCAGCTACTATTATGATTAAATCCCTCTTTCTCACTCAACAAAATATTATTCTTTTTTTACTTGATGTTGGTCACTATGGTGAAGCCATTGCCAGGCAAACTGGTGTCAGCCCTTGTAGTATATCCAAACTTCATTCCAAGAAGCACTCCACCCTTCTCAAAGCTATTGGAGATCAACCTTTCAAGCTTTTCCCCACCAACATTCACTATGCCTAGCACCTCATCACCTCTGACAGAGCTGAAAATGCTGTTCAAGTGACCAAATCTCTATCCAACATCATCAATGACCCTCTCTTTACTAGTACAGTTCATCTTTATTTGCAGAAATTTGGTATGGAGGCTGTGATCAAGTCCAAATGCCCTATTCTCTACCAGGCATTACAAGATATTTTGGAATTTTGCATATGGCCACAAGGATTAGACTGTAGAAGACTAGAAGAAGATAATATAGTCTGATAGGACCAAAAGCAATCACCTAGGGTCAAATTGGCTGGGAAAAGGTCATGTGAGGGGCTTATTGATACACTGGTAGATGACACCCTCAAGTTTGAGAGAGATTCCCTGATGATATGGGGCTGTATGAGTTGGGAGGGATTTGGATTTGCTACCAAGGTTGATAATAGGATGGATGGAGACCTCTACCTTTAGATTTTGAAGGATGAGCTCCAACAAACATTGAAGTATTATGCTTTTAATCCTTCTGATACCATATTTTAGCAAGACAATGATCCCAAGTGCACCTACAAGAAGGTCAAGGAGTGGCTAGAGGAGTTGGAATTTGAGACAATGATTTGCCCTATATAGTCTCCTGACCTAAACCATATAGAATATATTTAATAATGGCTTAAAAGGGGGCTTGTAGATCATGAAAACCCTCCTAGTGGAATTCATGAGTTGTAGGAAAGAGTCCAGATGGAGTGGGAGAGAATACCAGTTGGAGAGTGTCAGACATTGATTGGGAGCACCCCTAGGAGGGTTCAGGCAGTGTTTAAAACAAAAGGAAGCTATACCAAGTACTAATAATATCCAAATACCCTTGTAATTTCAAAAGCTCAAAAACCCTTTCCATGACATGGTTGTTTTAAAATGGTCATATCTCAATGGCATGTGAACCGAATCACATGACCTAGGGGACAATATTACAGCCGAGGGTATGTACCATTTATAACCCCACCAAAGCTAAGCGAGATTCCCACAGTGTGTGGCAGCATGCTTCATGCATCACAATTGAGGTCAACATGGAAAGGGTTTTTGAGGTCACTGTATCTTGTCGTGTTCTTTGGCGTTATCCGTGGATGTAAATATCATAAGGTCATCAATGTAGACGACAACCACGCCTTCCATGTCGTTAAATAGATCGTTCATCATAGTTTGGAACATGGCAGGGGAGTTGCATAATCCGAAGTACATCACGAGGGGTTCGTAGGCACCCTTAAAGCAGACGAAGGCGGCTTTCCATTCGTCACCTTCTTTGATGCGAACGTTGTTGTATCCCCATCATAGATCCATTTTCGTAAATAGTTTTGCATGTTTTAATTTATCCACAAGTTCGGAGATGAGCGGCAACGGGTAGTTGTTCTTCGTTGTGTGCTCGTTCAGGTATCTGTAATCCTGAACCATGCGCTTTTTGCCATCTTTCTTTGGGACAAAGAACATGGGGGAGGTTTGTTCCGATTTCGAGGGGCGTATGTATCCTTTCGCCAGCTGATCCTCGATGAACGCCACAACTTCTTCTTGTTTGGTTGGGTTAAGCGGAATTAATCTTCCCTTTCTTGGTTTGAACGTGTCTTTGAGATCTATAGCGTGATCCCATGGCTTTCTAAGCGGCATGCGCTCTGACTCTTTCTTGCTGAATACGGATAAATATTCGTGGTATTCTGCAGGGACCAGTTCCTCGGCAGTTTTTTCTGTTTTTGTTTCGAAAATAGAAGTTTCCATAGATCGGAGTTTCATCTCCATGGCATAGCCTCGCTCTTCTTCTTCTTCTTCTTCTATCGATGGAAACTCTCTAAGAGCTCGGCACGTGCTTGGGCAAGTGTGAAGAGTGACTTTCTTTTTGGCCCAGTCAATTTGGGGGTTGTGCGCTTTCAACCATGTATAGCCGAGAATCATCTCGTTCCGGCCTAGATTGGTTACCTCAGTGATTACTTTTTCCCTATGACCCTGGTATTCCAAAATTAACTCGACATCGTGCGTAATAGAACCTGATGTGTTCTGTGTTCCATCGACGTTGAAGACCCTGATGGGAAAAG